>DWQT01002668.1:0-13726 GCA_018244895.1 Myscelus amystis hages | reverse complement strand
CTCGTGTTCACACAGAGACATTCGATGTATACCCTGAGTGTACGGTGTATAGTGTCGTAGTCTGAACCGGCCTTAAGGCGACGGCGGTGAGGAAGCGAGATAGGTTTTGTTTCGATAAATTCACTTCATTGTTACTGTTACTGCAAAGTACAAGTATCCTCTGGGTTTATTATAATTATCATTTGTTATAGTTAGTTGATTCTCTCAAATATTTGGTACACTAATAGAATCACTATGTAAATAATTAGTTTATAGTGATATGGAAATTTAGAAAAATGGAGGGTTGCCCGCCGAAAATATAAGTATGAAATAACGTGTCAAGTCGGTTTAAACGAGCTTCCAGAATTATCGGCGTCGCCAAAAAACTGATAAAATTAGAAACAATATTTCGTTTTATACTTTTTACTATTTAGACACTGTTAACATTAAACATCATTATACACGCATAAAGGCCACTATTAGTTGTTCTATTTTATGCGAAATGCATTTAGTCTGCTCTTCTCCAACTTTTCAAGGTATTATGTGCCATTAAAAAAACATATATCACCAATCTAGATGTTTGCAGTAGAGTATTAAATACTGAGTATTAACTAATTTTTATTATCTGTGCTCCGACATGTGATTGCGTCCGGTAGCGTCCTAGATAAAGCGAAGGAAGTCGGAACTACGGCGCTAGGAACAGTTCCGGCGTCGCTCTCTTATCTGCGACTTTTGAAAGTAACAAGGGCTTTCCAATGATCACTTGCGAGATATCGGTATCTAGACCCTGCAAAAAGATTATCTCGAGGTTAAACTTCGACGTTACAATATGGCTCAAATTAAGCATTGCGTTGTGATTGTAAAACCGTGCTTTAATTGTAAAACTAGGACTTAACTGTAAGTATTCGTTGAAATTGTAAAACTGCTGTGTAAACCAACGTACTATATAATACTTATAGCAAATATGCTCATTCCCCAAATGTAAATAATATAGTAAGAAATCTAAGTATGTGATCTATTAGAACCTAGCATAGACTCTGCTTAGTTTGGAATATATAATTTAATGCTTTCTTAAATAATAATTAATATAACTTAATATTAAAACAGATACACTTCGTGTTTTGAAAGTTACAAAGTTTACTCCGATTCTGCAGAACTAACTAACGGTGGAATGATCGTTATTTAGTAATATGGCTTATTTAATACCTGTCCCCGCAAACGTTGTTTTGCCATATAAATGATTCTGCCGTTGTCGCAATATTTTGATTGCTGCTCCTCTCCTGTTCATCTTAGCATGATGATATATAGCCTAGTCTTCCTCGATAAATGAGCTATCAAACACTGAAAGAATTTTTCAAAACGGACCAATAGTTCCCGAGATTAACGCGTTCAAACAATCAAACAAACTCTTCAGCTTTACATTATTAGTATAGATACTAAAATACTATAGAAGTATAGACTACTCACACAGTATTAAATTAAATGTTGATTGAAAGTTTATTTGTCCCGCAATCTCACCCTTCTAGGACGGGGTAAATACCGCCAATGTCGCTGATTACTCGCGAAACGCAAGTAATATAATCGGGTAGCGTGCCATCGGCAATTTCGTCTCATGAATTTTAAAAGGGAATTTTCTATCGAATCTCACCTGTTGGCGCCGGGTCAAGTGGGGTTCCTGCTCCGTTGGTATTCCGATTCCGTTTTGTCAGTGCAGTCGGATTGAATTCTTGGTTCATGTACCGTTTTAAATTGATTATTCATCGAATTATCATTTCGTTTCGCATAACGATAAAGCGCATAGGTGTAGTAGAAAATTCATTTTAAATGTCTATTTGCTTTTTATGCTTTGACACATTAATTATTTGAAAAAATAGGATTATTTGTTTTAACATTTGATAAACTATCAGACAGATTATTTTTACTGACTTTAATACACATAATTTAATATGTTCGTAATCGTATGCGAGAGGATTCCAGGTGTGTTTAAAGGAATTGTTGCAGAGAATTGGATCTAGTCAGCGCCTATCTTGAAACGTGGAGGGAGTTTAAATTTTGGAGCTAATTAAAATTTTCGTTTCAGAAACTTCGCCTTGTAACAAACACCCGGATGAATTATGAAGTTTCATAACACGACTGAAAATCATTGTTATGTTAGAAAATTAACTTTAGCACTGAAAATTGGAAATGTTTCCGGAAACCTGAAAAGGCAAACATCCTTATATGTATATAGGAAGGCGTATAATACGACGAATCGTACAAATTACGTTACGTTATGTTGATTACATTCCATTTAAGATTACCAATTACAATGTAGGTAACTGATAATACTTACAAATAACAATAAAAAACGGACGGACAGTTGCTAGATGTAGCTCCGCCGAAGACGGAATCCGAACTAACAAAAAACGTTAAATTTAAATTTAAAAACGCACTTAATTTCGTAAAGTCATACGTGCCAGGATTTGAACCCAAACTCTATTGTTTGAGGAGGATTTCTTTAAAATACATTAAAACAAGATTCACTTCACTTAGCTACTCGAGATCCCTCTGATATATCGATTATTTAGCAGTTCACCGTAGATACCATATTTGGCTTTACGTACGCCCTATATCACTGGCAAGTAAAGCGTAGAATATTAATAGTGTATTTTTTATATTGATTTGTAGAGGAAAAGTGCTTTTGCTATGCTGTATCTTTATTAGTGTACTTATAATACAGTAATCAAGGGCTTAACGACCTTACTTTAATTTTAAACGTGTGGTTACAAAAATTGAAAGTCGATACTGATACTTCGTAATTAAAATGTTGTTATGTATTATTGAGAAATATAAAATTACTTTTCCCAATGAACGAAGGACATGGAATCGGTCCAAGTTTTTGTAAATTCCCTTTCTCATTCGATTTACAATTTGTTATTGAAACAAGAATAATGCCTATTACCTTCATTATAGGTGTTACCTAAATGCTTATATCGCTCTGCAAAGAACAATATTATTATATTAACAATATAATATATAGCAGTTCTTACGAGTGTGTACTTACCTAAAGACCTGCATAAATCAATCATTATTTATCTGTGGTCATCACTCGGTTCAGCTATATTCGACACTTTATCAGAACACGAGTGAAACGGGTGTATATTTTATTGCGCTCTCCCTCGCTCAACACGGAAATAGTCGGGCCGTTTCGTCGTTCAGTTCGCGTTGTTATCGCTCGTTCTGCGCGCATGGTTACTTTCTTTTACCTCAGCCAGTGCGCATGCGGGAATTGTGTCAAACGGTTGCAGTCACTCTCTCCGATACATAACCTAAAGGTTCCGACATTTTTGTTTAATTAGTGAAATAATTGAATTTGAAATAAAATGGCACTAAATTTGATTGATAAAGTGGGACTAACGTGTATAATAGTTTTCGTGACTTTGTATATAAAATGTTTAATAACGACAGCATATAAATATTTAATTTCACCGGTGATCAACAAAGTGGATTTTAAGTCGAAAGGAAAGTGGGCATGTAAGTATTGAATTTCAGACCTATCATGATTTGTCACTATGTAGTTCTACGTTAAATCATCTTACGCTGTTTGTAAGTATGGATTGGTTTTATGATGTTACTTCAATCCTTAACTTTTTCACAGCTAAATGTTTGCCAAGCTTACCTGGCTTAGGTCTTGCAATCATTTTTTCAAGAATTATCCCATAATAATATATCGAAAACACACGAAATCTTACTGTTCGTTATTTCTCTAAGCTCGTTAGTTTAGTGTACCCGCAAGACAATTTTAGTAGAATAATGAACTTTAATATACCATTTTAAATATGTCTATTTGCTTTTCGATATACTAATTAATTACTTATGCTTACGCAATTGCTTTCAATAATGCTTCATTAACATAGCACTGCACTCGCTTTTATAATTGTTATCTTTGCTTCGTATCTAGGCATATTCCCTTAACATTATTATTGGGTAAGTAATGAAACATGATTACGCACTTATTTTTACCTATTATAAGAGGTATCATAAGATGCTTTATTATATTATATCATAATATACGTAGTTTTTTATATGTAGATTATACAGGAAATTTCAACATGGGGAGGTATACCAGTATCATAATTTATAAACGTCTACAATAAATACTTAATTAACACACTCAAAATAAAATACACTTCGTAGTCAAAATTCATAGATCAGCAATATGAATATTCTTCATTGATACGTACATTCTAGAATATACATATAGGTCACGTATATAAGATGATTTTTATTTATATAGGGAGATAAATAAATATCGATAAATAAAAGTCAAAGCCTATATTATCCGTCCAATTTTGGAAGTTGAAGCCGCAATTCTTGTGTACGGGTGTATACTGTTTGCTTTTGGTACAACAAAGTTACAAGGTAGTTTAGTTGTATTTTAAATATCTATTAATACAATCGTTCGAAACTTTCTTTAGCACATTGACATAACAAGTCGCTTCCTCTTTATTACTTTCAAACAAGAATTTACTTTAGCTCTATTGGGATAAGATTCAAATTCCGTTCAATAGTAATATGACAGACGGTTCGTCTCGCGGTTGTGGTATTGTAAGATAAATCGGACTTTATTTCAAATGTCATAGTGTTCAAAGTCATTTGCGTTTGCTTTAAAAGGGACGTGGATGGACGGTAATCGACCTCGATTGTTGCAAGTTCATTGCAGACGCGGTCATTTAATTCAACGATAAATTTCAATTTCAAATGTAAGCTGCAAACATTTACTTGACTGTTTATAAATTTAGGTCATTAGATTAATACAGGTGACATAAGGTCGACGCGGCGGTCGAAAATAGACCGTAGTTCATTGAATATATTTTTTTAAATTTCAATATTAGTGAAGTTCTTGTATCAAAACGATTGAGTATCCTTGCGTTGTTGTGCAGTAAAATAATTTTCCAAAGTCACAATAATTTTGTATTTTAGCTATCCTCTCTAGATCTACAAGATCGTTTGTAGATTGATAACGATTGATAATGATGATGGAACGGATAATTTTATATGATAAACTTACTCTTTATATTAACGTGTGCGTATGTGGATTATAAAAGAATATTTGGTCACCACTTTTATTATTGGATTCATCAGAGAAGGTGATAATGTGGAATATTAAAGTATTATGTTATTACATTAAATTTGTTTAGTTTGTTAATGTATATATTGTGTTACAGTAAGTAAGAAGTAATAAAAAATATTGTTATTAAATTAAAATGTATTGTCCTTTCAAAGATATTCTTAAGTGGGTTATAAGTAAATCACCTTGGAGCTCTACATGCATGGCTATAGTAATGATATTACTTAAAATGGTTTTTATGACAGTCCCTTTAACAATCAAGGTCAACATAAAACCACGCCAAAAAGTAAAAAACGTATAGTTTTAATTCAGTCTTCATGTTCATTATTAATATCTTATAAATTATATACTAACATCACTCGAGCGTCGTAATATATATATTCTTCAATTACATTTATTACAAGATGAAAAAATATATTTCCACATAAAACTGTATTAACAAGAAATAAACCTGTAGGAACATAATTATACGTAATTATAAAACAAAAAACTAGTCATAGTTATAATAAAATGTCTTACAAACTTGAAACGGAATAAACGACAATAGTTTTTGAGGTTCTATCGAATTGTCTGGTTGTATATTCGCTTAACACAATAACTATTACGAATGGATCGACCTGAAAGAATTCGATATGGTGATTGCCTATTAGCCGAGTCAAGGGTTATTATATTTTTAACGCTGAGACGATATTTCATTTCCTCATGGATATCATAAAAATGTTACGATCAACGATTTAACGGAAATGTAATAAAAATTGTAATAAGAATGTGATAAGAATTAACAAACGTGTTTCAAATTTGTAACTAAGATGCCACAGCCCTTGGGACTTCAATATTTCAATGTTCGTGTTTTCTTTGGTGTACAAAACTGCCCTCGACATTTATTATTGCACGGTTGTCGTTGATCGCAACTCGATCGGTATCTCAAGCTTTCATACCGTTACCACAAATTGTTACCTTTATGTTCGTTTAGGCATTATCAACCGTCATTATTATATTGCAATTGCAATAATATGCTTACAATGTCTGTCTGTTTTTCTTCATAAGAAAACATAATGATAATCTTTCTTTTTAAAACAACATAAACGAGTACTGCTAAGCAATAACAAAGTGTAGTAGATGCCTCGTGAATCGGAGACATAAATGAGGACGGTAATTTTTTCCTAGAAAATAAAACAAAGGTTTCTTTTCCGTGTATCGAAAGTAGCGTGATATTGAGTTATGAAGTACGTCAAGCTGAAACATGATCCAATAGCGCTCAACGCCAGCCCTATTTTTGGTTCTTACCGATTCATAAGATAAAAACTACCTCCCGTATACAGTTATCGTCCATTGCAAACAAGATCGATTTCATTGGCATTCCGATAGCGAATTGCCATTGAAGTATGTAATTGGCGTTCACACCGCACTTGTTATGTACATTTATGCAAGTGGTTTAGAATCTCATTGTGAATTTTTAAGGCTTTACCGCTATTTCAAGCATTTTCAAATCAATACCGTGCAATATTTCTAATTGGAAGAATACATAACGTTACGAGTGTAGCGATAAAGAGGTTCCTTTCGTTTGCTTATGATTTTCATCAACATACACGGTGGGAACACCTAAATAAACATTCTTTCAAATTTACTTGAGAACGGAACGATTCGGTCAGTTTTTATCTGATAATACGATAAGAAGTAAATTCACACGCGCTACATTGAAATTGTAGACCGAATATGTTTATTCAGCGGACGAAGATAAAGCAAAGAGATAAGAGGTAATAATGGACGTTATTGAATATGAATAATCTGCCTTAGAGATATAGAAAAAATATTTTAAAAGCGATTAAATCCTGTTGTTTGGTTGCAACCTTTTTATGTCTCGGTTCAGGGGACGGATCTCTTCAGTTACTGAGGAAGGTCTTTTTTTGGGATTTTTCGTGGCGTCTTTAAGATGTTCGTCTTAGCCTAACGACAATTACTAGAGGTCGCCAAGTGGTCGAGATTCGACCATAATAAAATTGTATAAGCGAGCGGTATATCACGTCGTATTTTTTATATTAAATTAGGCAAATAAAACTTTTCTGTTTGACATTCAGTGTAGTGTGTGTAATGTTTTATTTATCGATTTAAGTACTTTATAAGCATTGTTATTGAAAAATGTTAGCGTTCCGCACTTCTCCTACACATAAACTATAAGTGTGCCAAATTTTATGCTCCTGCGTCCGCGCAATTTTTGTAAAAAGGGGTCCAAAGTTTTTGCATCACGTATTAATATATAGATTTAACCATGAACTTAACCAAACCATGGAAACATGCGTGACAATTTTCCTATAGCGGTTAACTTTACAGAATATTTTCAATTTGAAGTCGCCTCAGTGCCACGAGCTCTCTTCAACTTTTAATATGAAAATATTTTGACTTGACTACAACTGTTGCAAAATCATTCAGTACCTACGAATACTAAGGTCTTGTTGATTATCCCGTTGAAGTCTATTTAATAATTGTTTCTTGAAACTCGGATAACTTCAGTCCTTTCACGCTCGAGACCGCGAGAGGTAAGAGCGTGGTACAAATTAAACGGGGAAACCTCGACACATCCGCAGTAACTTTCTTGTGCTGGGTGTACTGTTGAAGTTAAACTTTATTTACATTTCAGGCGAATTTAAAGTTTCCCCCGAGAAGGTCTCACGTCTGCCAAATTAACTAGCGAACCGGTGTTCCGCGTGGCGTGGATCTTGTATAAACAAACAACTAGTGGCAGAAGTCGAGAGTGAAATTGTACTCGTACTATCCGTCGTAAATGGAATATCCATTTCCATAATTTATTTTCCTTTTCACAAGTCCTTGGTAATAACGATCATATCTTTAGACACCTCACGCACGGGCGACTGTTTGCTCTAAGTGGGAATCGAACCCACGACCTCCGGTTTCGCAGTCAGAGTCTCTAGCTACTAAAACACATACCGAAATGTACCATAACGGATACTAAAATCGAATAATACGTAAGGTACAATTATTGAGTTTGTATGTTGTTACTAACCTTCCTCTCATCTTTAGCTCGATACTGAGGGTCTTGACCTCTATGACGAATCACTTTCTCCAATATGACGGTATTGCTTTGCGTAAAATTATAATATAACCTATGTATGTATTATGTATATAAGCAAAATGCAGTGCGTTTATATACAGAATGACGAATGTAGAGGAAACACATCAGGCTGAAACATGGAAATATTTGACAGACGATCCTCTCTGCCTGCCTCATTACGGACCTGGCGTGATGGTATAATAAGCATGATATCTAAGACTATAATGTCCAAGTGATTAAATATGTATCAGATGATGTAAAAGACAATTTAATTTACATAAAACAACATAAATGGTTATACCACAATAAAGCCAAATATGCACGCTGCAGTCTATACGGCCTTTACTTTCACCTCGTGTTGGTACAAGTTCTAGGCGAATCCGTAAATACGTAACACCTCATTGAAGAGGTTGAAACTCAGTGACTCTTTCTTTTGTTTAGTTTAGCGATAATCAATATTATGTCAATTCGGTATTAGAAACCGTTTTGACTGAATCTAGTTTTATTAGGGATGGCATGTGATGATTTGGTTATTATAATATTTTTTTTTATGTTGTTGTACTATGTATATATATTTATAATTTACGTCTATTATTTATTTAAATCTATTACGACAATGTGTCTGGTAATGGAAAGTGATAACCTTTGATGGGATTAAACTAGAAACAGAGAACAATCTCCTGTACTTGCGTCTCGTTTAGTAAAAAAAAACATTTTTTTATAGAAACTTCAGTCTTCCAGTCTTACGTAAACTACCCGTTCTCCCTTTTCCGTTGAGTATATTGAGAGAAAGATTGTATACAAATTTTTATATTCAGCCAGGAGCATAAATAATATTTTGTACATTTCTCTACATTCCGATTCGCATTTTACCACCTAAAGCGTGGAGTAGCTGGAAAGCCACTTTTAGTGGGTGTTTACGCTATAAAAAGAACTCAATTCTAAAATATTACGTTTCTAGCTTTAGTAGGTTACACTTTGCGATGTTGAAATCAGTGAAACACGTACGTCATTTGTTTATATTATATATGTATATAGCTATACAATGGTACTGATTGAGCATACAGAAATACAATACCTACTAGACGTTGATCGAAGTGAATAAAATTCACTTCTATCAAATGGAAGTTTTAAATAAAAATAAAACGGATTGCATTATACAATATTGAAAGGAGACACTGCTCCGCATCTAGGTATCTTCTGCGCTCAAGCTCTTTCAGATATACGATATCGCCGACTACTGCAGTGAGCTGTAAATCTGATAGATTCACAAATATAATATAACGCTGCCTGCACCGCGCTGTAACTTTACCATAACAATCGCGGCGTCTTTATGCAGACAACTGAAACTGAGGTCTGCATCTAATGAAACTCGTAAAAAGTAAAATGATCGCAGTCCTACCTTTTACGTAGTTTATATTCTCCAAAATTCTTCACTCTAATGTCGTTAGACGTTATACATACCTCACTGAAGTGCCTTTGAACAGGTCTCAAATTTTAATATTCTCGTAGTTAACTGTGGGTTCAAATGTCTGACATCGTGAGGAAACCTGCACAACTTCGAGCCCCTTTTCAAGGGCTTGAGTTGAAGGATCCAATTTTTATCTATTCCATTCGTTTTCACATTGGTATTCGCTACAATAATTTAGTACTCTCCAGCAATATCTAACGGGGATCCCATGATCGTACAGCATACGTAAACCAGTATGTTCCTCGGGGCCCAGATAGCTAGTCGCTTTATCAAGATAGCAATTTAGCGTCTTAAACGTTACTCAGAGACTCTGTTACGATCGCAGTTCTCCAGCCGTTAGCCGTCGGTACTATCAATGGCGAATTATGCAAATTACGCTTGGATACGTGAATCGTTGACTTGGCACACTGCAGACGTACTGGTGTAGAGTCACTTTGGGCATTACGTACATCAGGCGCTCGTGTGTTCATTGTCTTATCACTGCAGCGTATATTTCAGCGATAGCTGTCTTTTCTCTTTATTTACGCAACAAACCATGTCTCGTAGCATTGCGTATTTCTATAAAAGCTTTTGCTCATTTTTTAAAAGCTTTTGCTTATTTTATAAGTGCTCTTGCTTTTTTATAAAAGCGCTAGTGGATTAAATTTTGTTATCTTCGTATTGAGTGCATCATTTGATTTCAATGTAATAAAATATCATTGGTAGGCACCTACTTAATCCAAATCGAACCCTCTGCATTTAATGCAAGTATGTATTCTTCGGTATAGTGTAATATTTCAATGAATAATAATAATAATAATAATAATAATAATAATGTCTTAGGACAATTCCACACACGGCTATCCGATTCCAAAGTAGGCAATTGAATGCCTGTGTTATGGTAACCGGACAACTGATAAACATACATACGATATAATACTTATATATGTAGATATTTTTATTACGACCAGACACAGAACAAACAGATGTGCTCATCATACAAATGTTTGTCCCGGGTGGGAATCGAATCCACGACCTCTGGTTTTGCAGTCAGGGTCTCTAAACACTCGACCACGATGTTTAAATTTCAATTTATAAAACGCACGTAACACGCCATAGGTGCAGGCGAGGATTTGAACACAGACCCCCCAGCTCGGAGGCTAAATGTGAAACCACTAGGCTATCACTGTTTTTTTTTTATATAATTACGCTTATAGATTTTAATAACAGGTGTTGAGCAATTGTAACGCAAACATTACTTAATCTCATTGACAATTATTTGCACACTCGTTACACTCGAAGCACGCTTGCCATTTTAATGGTGCGTGATATTGTATAATATTATATCATAGCAAACAATTGGAATATTCATACGAGAGTTACACGCGAAGTGGGTTAATGTTATAAGCGAGGACGCGTTAAGTCGTGAACATAGATGAAATCTAGGTTAGGGGGAATTTTACGTTCTTCAGAATTGATCTGTTGAAAACGAGCCATATATGATGTAAAACTCGTGTAAACCTACTAAAGAATCGTGTAAATCGTTAGAAAAAAATTATATACGTAGGTTAGGTACAATTTGGCATATAATGTAAAAATTATTACTAATAGATTGAACATTTGTTACCTGTATACTTCGTAACCCACATTCCTAAACTAGGAACGTTACTAAAAAAGGGCAAAACAAAGGAAAAATATGCACACTTTCTTACATCGAGAACTGAGTTAAGATCTTAACTTAGTGCAAGCTGAACTAAAGCTTATTGTAAACATCTTATTTAATCGCCTTTTTTAATTCTTAATGAAATTTTAATATACCATAAATATAACCAAATGCATATTATATGGCGTGTGAAATCTGTCAAACCGCACTTGGCCACCGTGGTAGACTTTGGTCTTAAACCTTTTCTCTCCCTAATAAGATCTATGAGTAGAACGAAAAAAGGAACAATTATGATAATGATGAGTTTATTGTTGGTGTTTCAAAGCGATCCAGATTAATTGAATATCGTAATGTTTTTATTAAATTAAATCATCAACTGACCTGAAGATAATAACATTGACATTTCAGAACTGGCAGCGGAACTCTCGGAACCGCTTTTCTGGTTCCCCATGTTTAAATATTGTTAAACGTTATTGTGCGCTTTTATCGATAATAATCACTTCATTAACAAAGTCGACGTATTAGGTATTAGGAAGACCAGGTACAATCATTCTACACTATGTACAGTTTCAAGGTCATGCGTTGTTATCGTAAAATAGTTCACAGTTATTCGGTTCCTTCACGCGTAAGTAAGTAATGTTCCCCGTAAGTAATGTTCCCCGTAAGTAATGTTCCCCGTATGTAATGTTCCCCGTAAGTAATGTTCCCCGTAAGTATTGTTCCCCGTAAGTAATGGTCCCCGTAAGTACTCGTAATGTTCCCCGTAAGTACTCGTAATGTTCCCCGTAAGTAATGTTCCCCGTAAGTACTCGTAATGTTCCCCGTAAGTATTGTTCCCCGTAAGTAATGTTCCCCGTAAGTAATGGTCCCCGTAAGTACTCGTAATGTTCCCCGTAAGTAATGTTCCCCGTAAGTACTCGTAATGTTCCCCGTAAGTAATGTTCCCCGTAAGTACTCGTAATGTTCCCGGTAAGTAATGGTCCCCGTAAGCGCTGCGAACGCGACCAATCGTCGGCCACTGTCCCCCGGCCTCGCGTCGCTCGCGTCAGTTGCGCAACCCACTCTCGACCGCACTTCCCCGGTGAGCGATTCTCTTATGCAACGCAAGCGTCCGGGACGCTTCTGGAACTTCGCCATTGGAATTGGAATCCATGTTTCAAGATCGGTGATTGACGTCGGTTTTAAAAAGAAATACGATTTTTTTACTATATTTTTTTATTGTGGAGTTAGCCTTGGATTGGACTATAAGTTCATCCGATGGTAATTGGATGTAATATAGGATTCAGTCTTGTTCTGAATAATTCTTATGTTTTAAATATATTCCTATGCTTTAAAAATTAAATCAGTGCATGTTTTCCACTTAAAATGCTTGTACCTATAGAGTTTGCAAAAGGCGTACATACTCGTAAATACATGCATACGTATGTCTATTATAAGAAACAGCTATTTGATTCAAATCTATGCGTGTATAAACTTTGCATATGTAATTTTAATAATACTCCTTTTGTTATTTCCATAATTGAATGAGGTACAGTTAAGGATTTTTTTATAAATAAATTTCGATGTTTTTAAAAAATACAATAACATAAAAAGGTTTTTTTTTTTATTTGCCGCACTTCCGTTCGCGTCTTGATTCTGTTGGGTCTGCTTAACAAGCGAAACTAAACGGTGATGCAACAGACAAATAATAATTTGTAATGGTTCATTTTTTTTAAAGTTTAGTGTACTTACAAACCGTAACATTTTACAATAGTATGTTTAATATATACATATATTTCATTGTAGGCTATCATTGAACGAGGCGGTATAACTATTGGAAATCTCTAAGAGCTTTTTGCAAATTATTAGAGGTTCTAAAAGTATTGTTAAACTGTTTTCCAATAAATTTTAAGTTGTAATTTTTTTTTAAATCATACACGCCAATCTGATTGCAAATTTGACCGAGAAATTACTTAGATAATTTTACGCCAAAACATAGAGGAAACATTCATTCTTAGCTCATAAACATCGATCCTTTTTGGGAGTCGAATCCACAAATACTGCTCGACAATCAGCTTCACTAAACATTGAGCAAACAGTACATATTATGTTTCTATTACGATTTTAAATCATTACAATTTTTTGTCTCTGGTTGATTGCAGGGATGATTTTGGGAATTTCATACTAGACACTACATAATTACCAATAACCACGAGCCTCTCTCGATAGAAGCAATATTTACTGCAGCGTTTGGTAATGTTGAAAACATGTTTACAATTGTTAGCGTTCAAAAGATATTGTGGAACATTCGTCTTAC
Source organism: Myscelus amystis hages (assembly GCA_018244895.1). NCBI lineage: Eukaryota > Metazoa > Arthropoda > Insecta > Lepidoptera > Hesperiidae > Myscelus > Myscelus amystis. The sequence continues at coordinate 158 of DWQT01002668.1, read as the reverse complement.
ACGATACATACGCGTTTCAAATTGAATAGCCATTGCATAAAGCAGTCACGAGAAGCGCAACCGAATGGATCCATTATACCGTATTGCTCAAAGGCCTCGTGTTTCGCGAAGCAGCGTTGACCCAAAATGTAGAGTCGTCATTGTGAAAGACAATGGAC
>DWQT01002667.1:0-13728 GCA_018244895.1 Myscelus amystis hages | reverse complement strand
CCATGGGCGGCAGTAGCCACTTACCATCAGGTGGACTGCATGCTCGTCTTCTACTTCCATATTATTTAAAAAAAAAAGTTATTACTTTCTTCCAAAGCAATCATCGTTTTTATTGTTCACCACATTACTTAGCCACTTGAGAAGATCTTAATGACACGCTGGAATCCTGTATTGCAATACACTTTACCGCCTTTCGCTTACGAGGCATTTTGATTAAAAATATTATGCAAACGGTACCCGTATTCAATAACATTAACAATGTATGAGCATCATTTTGTAAAGGTTATAAAACATATTTTTTTATCCGAACACAAAGTAAAAAGGGTTTAGGGAGCCTCGATGTAATTTTAAAAGGCTGCTTTTCCTCACATCGCATCGAAACATTAATCGGGGGGAAAACAAAGAGGTATTTTGTTGGATGTAATACAAAAAGGCGAAACCTATTTTTATTTATACGGCCTTTACCGAGCCCTAGCAATTACACGGCGGCTGCGTGTCCATAGCGTTTTTTTCTAGATAATTCCACACTCGCCAACTATTCTTAAAAACTTTGACCTCAGCTACAGTACAAGTTTTTGATAGCTTTTGACTAAAGCTTATGTAACAGTTCAGGAATAAATGTAATTTTATCCGCTTAAGGTTGCAATACTATCGAATGGTTCTGCCGGTGTGTCAGCGAATGTAATTTCTGTGTAGTGAACTTTACTTTTTTTATGTAAAAAAAAAAACAACTTTTCACAAATACGGAAAACGTATTTTCGATTCAAAATTGGCTATCGAGATTCGAACTACAATTACTGTGTCGTGCGTGATTGATTCGTATTGCACACACGGTGTGATGGATGCTCCATCCTTTGATTAAACTGCCATACAACTTCTGGTACCAGTGAGTTTATATATAACTATAATAATAATAATAATACAACAATAATGATTGGAACAATTTCCCACACGGCTATTTGATTCCTGATTCTACGAGGTCAGGCGACAACTGTTGCATAATAATGCTATCTTAGGACAATATCGTATCTGGGTGTCAAAATTCATATCAATTATAATTATTAACAATATCTACATTGAAATGGGATTTCAAAATTTTTCTTACTGCGTGTTTCTAGAACAAGCATTCTATTTAACAACAGGCGCTATTTTATTTACGAAACGAGAATCTATACAAATTGTAAAATGACGTAAGCTGTACCCCAATTTGCGCGCTCCCGTGTGCAGGGTCTGTTGCTATTGTGTTCTGGATTAGGCCCCGGGACTAGCTGCAACTGAATGGGAAACGAAATAGGGTTTTCTATTGTACGCTTGCATAAATAAGATTTCGTTTTGTAAATATATCGATATTACAGGAAGTTCTGTTGGTAGGAAAAGAAAGTTATTGTTTCCATTTCGCAATAATTCGTCGTAATTTTGTATGTCGTCTTTTATCAGTGTGCGATTAGAAAATGAACTATAGGATTTGTACCATCTCAAATCGCGACTAATAAAAGATATAGATTACAGCAATCAGTATTCTGTGTAGTATGTTAATTTTTGTATTAGCCGATTGTAAGATGGTTAATAATATTTTTCAAAAGGTATAGATCAAAAACGTATACGTATCATATGGAGTTCTGAAAACAGTGTTACAATAATTCCTGTTTCGAGTGTACATAGTGTGCTTAAGCGAAAGTGATTGTTTCTTTAATTAGACATAACCGTGTGTGCCGTAGTTTTTTTCCTAAAATCAATTAGGGATAATCTTTCAAACAGATTTTTCTTTAAACGAAAAAGCTCCTAGAATATATTAGTGTTACATTTTTTGAAAACCCAAAGAGTAAAGGTTCACGGAATAAATGACGCGTAAAAAATGTATAATAGGATTTATTAACTTCAATGTGTAACGCTTGCAATAATAAATCTATCAATTTCTGCATAAAATCCGTCTTCGTCAGTGGATTTACGAAAATAAATTCACACTTAAAACCTCTATCACTTTTCATGGAGCTAAGAGCTCGTGTCAGCATGATCGACGTTGTAAAACAAACATATTTATATTCACGTCGAGGTTGAATTTTAACAGCAAAATATTAAAACTTTTTCCAGCTTGTGTGTTGTTATATAATTTTGCCACCATTTCGAATTAAAGCGATCTTAGTGTACTCATTACCGCGAAATTGGGCGTTTCGGTATAAAAGGCCGGAATATGGGACAATTTTATTCTGCTGTGTCCGCTCAACAAGTTGGAAACGGATTCATTTTGGCTCACGTGTCAGTATGGCGATTCAAATGGTGTTTGCTATGACCCTTCCTGATACCCGGCCAGCTGAATGGCGAAACAGATTTTGGTCGAGATTATTTGTTTTTTTTTTTCGACAGTCACGAGTCAGTTCAGATGGAGTAATATAAGATAAGTCCTAACTGAGATTACGATAAGAAAGAGATGTAGTGTGCTATCAATTCTTGTCCCTTGTTAGGAAAGCTTCTTATAGTTTCAGTATTTAACGGGAACTTAGGAAATCTTTATAGTGAAGCGATTACATTTAACTATTTATGAGGATTTATATTAATTGTTTAAATCAAAATACCATCATTTCAAGTAAAATTATTGATTAAAATGGTGCACTTTATAATTATTCTCTTAAAACCGGCATACTGGCCACCTAAGAAAAAGTGGTTTTCTGTTATACTAATTAACACCAGAGTGCGCTATGTGCTATTTATATTTGTGGTTGATATTAGATCGGTTGAGCTGTCAAACTTAATTTTCGAAACTTCCTTAGAATTCTTTGGGGACTCTACCAATAATTAATAGCGTGCGGTTAAAAGTACATAAATTTCATCTTGGAAGTACCAATGGTTAGTCTAATACGTCTATTTTTAAGAGCGCAAAGGGACTGTGAACAAAACGTATTGTTTTAATATTATACTTAAAATGGTTTCATGTTCTCTAATAGACACTTTCGCTTCTCACAATGGTTTATAACGCCACTCGGTTCTGGCACTTTTAGGAGTATTTTAATAAGTAAGGTTGTTTTAACACGTCCGTGGTAATTTATTTTAGTTTATTTTACTTATTTACGGCTCACGGCATTCAATTTTTCACAGTGGCTTCTGATGATACTGTAATGGATTTGGCTAATGTTATGAATCTTCATTTGATCGTGGTACATTAACTTGAAATTGAAATTGGTTTGAAAATACATACTATATTATATAAGATTAGGTTAATTATTAACAAATAAGATGTGCTAATAATGTAAATGCGCTTTTTTCTCGAAAAGAAATAAATAAATACACAAATGCTTTGAACTTATAAAAATATCCATGGAGTAAAAGGTGCTTACCGGCAAAAATAGACGCACTTTCGCAGTTGAATAAAAAAACACTAAAATACTTTATCAAAACACCATAAAAACAGAATTGTGAATTCATCCGTCCTATTCACCTACTTCAGCTTAAAATATAGCGGGTTGGGATTCCATTTGATTACTCACGTCATAAGGGACGTGTTAGAGTCAAATGGCTACTGTTTTTGTAAGGGCATAATGGCAATAGACGTAACTGGGTGAAAGAGAAAGTTCCTAACGAGATTACCCTCGGCGGCCCTCTCTAGCGAGCCGAAACAATTCCAAACAAATTAACGCTTCAATTTGTGCATATTTTGATTGAGTTATCGTCGCGATCAAACGTGATCGCTTTTCGGCCGCGATAAAATATGCAAATGGATTTTTAACTACTGCGGCGACGGTATCGGTTTAGATGGAGTTTCCAAATAAAAATGTCTAATATATTGTATTTTTACCATGCATGCAATTTGAAAAAAAATTTGGCATTGAATATCTTTTTGTATTGTTGGCTTTATTATTTTACGCTTTTTTACTATACACTCTTTTTTTTGAGGATTTGATGAAGATCATAAATATATGTTTAAATTGTACAGCTGTGTTACTTGTGTTTTGTATCGTATGTTATACAGCTATACTTTCTGTGTACGCTAGTCAATTGTCCGGCTACCGCAACACAGACATTATTGTTTTACTTGGAATTAATTGGATTCGTATGTGGAATTATGACAATTATTATTTTGAATGTTATATTACGAATCAGGTTAGTAACTTCTTTTTAAATAAAAATCAATGGATGTTAATTGAAACAGTAGGGGCGATAAAGGGGATTCATTACGAGCAAGTTCAACGAGCGTGAAGGTACGAACATTGTCAGTTCATTGACCTTGCGAATATCATGTAGCGATATATGGAAGTTGTCATTTAACGGAGGCCTCTTATTATTATGATATTCAAGACATAATCTCTATACGAACAACGACATTTTCTTTTATAAAGTAATTGGTATTATGTATTATTATTGTATTTACCTATAAAGAAAATAAATATATGGAAAATGAGTAAACTACGCTGATCAATCCGCGATTGTTCATATAAAATCAATATAGCGAAAGTGATGAAAATCGTAAAAAATCCGTGTGTGTGTAAGATAAAAAAAATAAGTCAATATAAAATTATGTCCTATGAAAGCTGTAAGAAGTATTAAATTAAGTATTTTAAAATATCGACGTTTTATATAGTAGATATTGGTTCGGCGTCTGACACAAGTTTATCTTTCTCGTGTGACTTTCACTTTATCTTTATTCATGAGTTTGTACATTACAGGTTTCTGCTGTTAGCAGTTCTTTGAAATCTATCACAAATTCTTTATAATCATTAATTTATAAAAAAAAAAAATTATTGAAGTAAATATATTATTCGTATTGTCATGATGACAGTTGTTATTATCCATTTTAATATCATACAGAATCATTGCAGTTTCATATAAAAAAAAATCAAAATATATATCTCCTACATATCGTATAAAATTTATTTTGCGATCATTCTTATCTAGTATAGACAGATAAATTAATGGCCTTAAAATTTTATTTATTTATTTCCTTCGGAATATCATTAATTCTTTAATACGGTTATAATTGACTGTACTAACAATGAAGTCATTATGTTATAATTACATAATAAACATGTTGTTGCGGCATGTTTATGTAATGTGAATAAACATTATTCAAATACTGCTTTTTTATTCTACTGGTTCTTAATGAATTTGTATGTCTCTGGGTAGATGGTTTGAGTTCTTGAATAGAATTTAAAAATATATTGTGATACTCGTAAGTCAAGTCAGTTCTATAGAACCAAAGATATTATTGAATCAGTTTTTTTACTCTTTTTACTGTGCAATAACGGATAAATGGCTATTGAAATGCTCTATCAGCCAACCCTTCTATAACGTTTTGTGCATACAATATTGTTGTAAAATCGTATTCAGAGTCCAATATTAGTTACAGTATAAAATGCTATGTTGTGATAGCATGAGCGTTAATGGCGCGTTATTTGGCGCCTCGCCAGCGAGGGTGGCAGCCCGTTAGTTGTACGGACTTTGCTTTAAATGTCAATAGAATGTATTCGACGTAAGTTTGCAGGCTCTATTGTGAACTTGTTTTGGTTGGAACTCATGTATTGTCGTTGTAATCGGCAATTTATTGTTTCGAAATACAAATGTATTTTTTTTGGTAAAGAGCATTTAAGGCACCTCTGTTATTCCATACCTCCCTACATCCGATCATGCATACCGTTGTCCTTCCCGGGGTTATTGGCTGGATGTAATCTGATTCCCCGTATATATTGAAAAATATAAGTATGCTCAGGTACATTAATACATTTTTTTATTAATTCAATATTCACATTCATAGTTTAATATTCATATTATTATTTCGTGAGTGTACAGAGGTCACGTTTTGTAGTGAGAAAATTGAATCCTATACTTATTAGACCCTCTTATACATCCGCTCATAGTCAGAAAATTACTCCATAGTCCTTGCCATACAAGGCACGTACGGATTGGGGAAATTCACACACTTTAAAGAAGCTTCCTAAAAAAATTCTTTCATTGCATAGTCATATTACATGTGTAAAGTCAGAGTTTTCTGCCGAGATTGAAACTATGTATATAGGTACTACCGGAATGTAAGGCTGAAATTTATAGCGTTAGACCATCAACGCTAATTGTTTTTGTGCTCCAATTATTTAGTAAATCAAGTAGCAACTACTACATTATGCGATTTCTAGGAAGTAAGTTTCTGCCACATTTCCTGGCGGTTTTAGTAATTACTGGTATTGATTTATCGGCGACGTAACTACAGTCTTTGAAGTCATAAAATATGTATCAAGATTTTTAAAAGTAATTAAAAGTAGGTTGTCATTTCGACTTCTTGCCGAACGAGTTTCATTACAAAACTACAATAGTGCCAATAGCGTCAGTGTGAATACTTGATGAGTAAGCAACGGACAGTCAACCTCAATTAAGTGTTTTATGAATAATTAAATGGGCGCGGATTGTTGATATTTACGCAAAATAGTGAGATAGCCATTAAAACAGCGCTAACTAGTGATAACAATAAAAAATATTGCAGTGTTATCAGCAAATGATTTGAGTTTTGTTGTAAGTGTTATTGTCTGTTTTGATGCATATATTTATTGTACAAGTTAGACTAAGTTTAAATGACTTCATTCAAATGATTTTTCAATTCATTGTATACGTTATTATATGTATGTATGTATGTATATATACGTTTCTGCAACTCTAATGTACTAATAAAAATGGTATGTGTGAGATACCAAAGACATTCCAAGTTAATTCCCCCGAGTTTATCAATATTAGGTAATGATGCAATTTGGCTGCGGTCCAGAGGTTTTGTATGTCGCTACAACACATGCATATGAGTATGCTGTGGGTGGAATATGAAAATCGTAGATGACATTTATTTATTTTATATATTGCTGCACTCTACGAGTGTATTAGTTCTTATTTTATTTTCCTTTCTTTTCTTCTTTTTTTTGTGTTAATAGTTACCTTGGCCATTCGCGTCGTTTGGGACAGATGTGTGTCGTAAAAAACCTATTCTGTCTAATACTCATTACGTTTTGTTGTTTGACACGAAAACGATTTTACACGTTATTTTGTTGTATATCAAATAGGATACTTTATTGTTTTTATTTAAAAAGATAATTTTAATGATGCTGGTGAATTTAAATTTATCGAAATCCAGAACACCAGGAGCCTCCCAACTTTTTGGTTTATACACAAAAGTGTTAAGACCCATTTATGAAATATGAGCATTCCGCGAAATAAATTGGGCGAAAGGGGTGAATGGATCCCAACTCACATTGAAGCTATGAATACTGAAATTATACTCAAGCATTTCTTTTGTACTCACAAGAGACGTACTAGAGTTGATGTGAATAAAAATATAGCCTACTTCGACCATTAATGTCAGGTCAAAATCTAATAGCACTTAGCTTCAGTGGGTATTGAAAATAAGCGGTAGGTAAGGGGGTTCTACTTCCAACGAAGACAATAATTTTTGTAATGAATATGAATATTTATTTTCTGTACTTAGATGCAGAATTATCTATATTCATATGTATGTATGTATTTTGTAATTTCCATATCAAGTGTCTAATTACTACAACACAGCATCTAATTAGAATCCGATGACCATGTGTGAAATTGTCAGAACATGCTATTATTAAGAAACTTCAGATAATATTTAATAGAAATGACATTAAGTTACGCTAATAAAAGTCATGATATTTAACGTAAACAGGCCAGCGGTGAGGTATTTCTTTACTTTATTAAATTCCCTTGCATTTCATAATTTTACTTATCTTTTTTAATCCATTTTGCCATTGGGTCTGTGGGAACCAACATTTGCAGCAGTTGCTTCAAGAATATAAAATTTAAGATTTGTGATCCATTTCACGGGCGAGTTCAATTGTCCTTTTATATCTAGCATCGAACGCTGATCGTTTTAGTTTGGGAGAAATCGCGCTAGACGCGGCTAAGTTTTCACATAAATCCTACAGCGATTATAATTCAAAATTCTACATACGGCTGAGACCTTAACTTGTCGGCAAGTCCGCATGGTTAAGAAACTTTTGATCGCTCCAAGGTGAACGATATTGAACTTGCAAACTGTATATCCTAGTGCACAAGTAACTTCGAATTGTAAAACTTGATGTTAATATGCATATTGTCTTACCAATTTGCATTGAATATTGTTTTAATGAATACAAGTAATAATAATTAGACTATAATTTTCACCTCAATATATTCTTCGTCAAATTTTGATATAGTGGATGAATTTGTGCCGTATAATATAATAAGCATGCAGAAATGTAAAAGTATAGTACTACCACTGCCAGTTGTTAGTGCAACTGAAGTTGTTATAATTAGGCTACTTTACCGTACCGTGACTTGAAAAAAATGCCTTTACAGCAGCAAAGACTTGCTCGCATTTCATTCAGGAGCAAATATGAACCTTTTAACAAGTTTGTTTTCCTTTGATACGATTTCCTTTGCGTCGAAAGATCAAATGGCAACTATTGGAAAGTTCGCGAAGTTAAAAAGGGGTATATTTAAACTTGGATATCGAAAAGAGAGTTTAACAACGATGAGGAGTTGATGATGGGAGTTGCGAACAAATTCCAATTCGAATGCGGATAACTTTGTACATAAATCGAGACTCGTTGCAAATACACCTTCAAACATTGGTCTCTGGTCTTTGATACTATACAGAAATTGCCATTAAAAAAGTAGATTTAGTACATCATCATCAAAATTCATAAGAGCAATAGATATTTACCTATTGGGTTCCATCGTTTAAGCAAATAGCACGTATAAAATACTTAACAAGGATTTCGAATGAATAAAACAAGTACAATTCTAACGGTGAAGATATTTTAAAATTCTTCACCACAACGTTACATTTCGAGCAGACTGAGCTGATATCTATGTATATCTGTTCTGCATTAAAATTGTACACCGTTAAATGTCTAGCATATTAAATTATGTAGTGTTAATGAAATAAAAACATGAGCGTTTCTTCACGCGTAGTTCATGTTAAATAAATTACAAATTAAAATTAACCGTAAACTAAAGTTGTCCTGCATTAAAATACACGGCCGTGCTGTCGCTGTAAATTATGAAACTTGTAAAATTGTCTGATATTTCGCCCGCCATTTAACGAGTTTTGTACTTGATATTTATTTTATATTTTGACTTGTGTGCCAATATTTTGGTTGCGTGCTGTAAATTTAAAAAGTATCAAATACTAAATGTACATTGTTTTTGAAATTTTGCCAATTTACAGTGCATGCAGATTGTAATAGCTGCTTTTTTAGTTGCGGTAATTTTTTATGCAGCATAAATAAACAAGTAGACGAAATGTCTTAGAAAATCTGCATGCCCATAGAAGAATTTCTACTCTGGGTTTTCCTTGGGACTCACATATATACATATTTTGGTTATTGCATCTACTCTAAACTTTAGAAGGTAAAGTAATCAAAACATATTCGATTTTCAAAGCCATGTCATCGATCGTTTTTCCAATTTAAAATTTTCTGATAGGTATAAGTATCGCTGCTTATGGATTAAGTGTGAGTAGTTTTTGGTCATTGAACTGAGGAAAACAGTTCTTTATATTTGTAGCTAGCGCTTAAATAAGCCACAATACGACATCTATTATCAACTTGGAACAAAGCGAGTGCAAGTTAAGCGATATTGGGGTATAAAATAAGGGCTCCTCGTAAATCGTCTGCTGTCGATTTTATTTACGACGTCTTTCTTGTCGTTTTCAGTTCGTCCATGTTTTTATTGAGGCGTCGTTTATGGCAATGAGGTTTATAGACAGTGTTGTTCATATTTTACAGTGTAAAGTAAAGAATACCCGGACATTATGGAAATCGAGAAAGCGAGCAAGCTTTACAGACGCTGTATATGGGTTTATTAGCGCTTTTTACACTTGAATGATGCTTATGTATAAATTTGAATTTTTGATACGAAAGTCTGTAATCGTAATGATGATTTGTGAAGAATACTATATTTCTGAACTTAATTTACTTATCGTTAATATTTAACCCACAATCGCTCCCACATGTAGGAGCAGCAAAACAAAACGTAGGTAACTGGAGCACAATTTCCCATACTTTTATCTTTGTGATGTATTATCCCCTGGCGATAATATTTGAATATAAAAGCGAAGACTTCGCTTTCATTCAAAGTTGAAGCGTGTACTTTACATTCGTGAATACAACTTTTGTAATTCAAAGTACAAGTTTCTTCGATATTCTAACACGGTAGTGATTGAGGGGTACAATTTATATAGTCGACGCAAACTAGCTTTGTGTGTCTCGTCTTTATGCATTTTATTGTGAGCTTAAATTGCATAAAGTAGTAAGGGTGGTGTAATTTAAAAAAAAAATAGTTGTTACCAGAACCCGAACAATTGTTTATTTATAATCATTAATATCCCTAATTATATCTACGTTGTTAACATGAAAATAATATTATAATAATTTCTATGTTTTATTTATTCTAATGGATATTATTCTGTTTCAGGTAACAATGCGAATCCTCGTGTTCCTGCTCCTCATATCCTGTGCGAGCTGCCAGCAGCCCTGGGTGCCGTGTTCGGAGCTGAACGATGACCTGAGGTACCCGTGCCGCTGTCGCGTCCAGGTCGACAGGGCCCTGCAGCTCAGGATCCTGATGAACTGCGACCGCGTAGTGTTCCCCGGTGACTTCCCTCCGCTGCCCTATGGCGCTCCTATCGTGTCGTTCAGCCAACGATGGGCCGGACAGCAATCTCTGCCGACGCAGGTTAGTAGATTCGTATTTAATTTTGAATTCCTTAAATGACATCATACAATTCTTCGTGAAGTAATTATGCCTGATAATTGCAGGCTTTTTGTAACTCCAAATGGAGCTATTGTGGTATTCGCATGGCATCATGGTGACATGGTGACATGTTTAATACAGGCAAAGCTTCTATCTAACGCCGCATAATTCAATATCATCAATATCTTATGTATTGTTCTCATTTTGAATATAGGTTCGTTCTGAGACAGAGATGTTTTAAAGGTATAATTTACCGCGTTTGTCGAGGGCAGGTTTGTTGGGCGCACGGCTGATAGAAATCCTTAGATTCTTATTACTCCTATTGGTAACAGGCGTAGCTGTGTGTATATATGTATGTATGTCGAAGACAGAGGTTTTCTTACGTTATAACATTAAAGCTGGCATATAAATATTCAACATCAAATTGCCAGAGATGTCAATCAGAAACCGAAAATGCTAAGCTATTAATGCTAACACAAGAATATAACATTGTATACGTCAATTAGTGACGAAAAAAATGTGTATTCACCGGCCGTGGACTCGTGATTTTTATGTCGTACTCCTGCATTTTATTGAGTTGTTTATGAGTGAATACAAAACAAGTATCTTACACCGAAAACATTTGCGGGTCCTAAAATAACAGGGCGGCCGCGAATATTAATCTGTTTCCTCCGGTGAAAGTGAACAACCAAAAATGGACCTTAAATGGTATACAGAATACTATTTATAAGCTTATTGACGTATGTACATATTTGTGTGCTTACGGATGTTTCTGTAACTGTTTTTGACTGACCTCTTGGCCCAGTGGTTCACTCTGACTTCTAAGCCGGAGGCTATTGGTTCGATTCACAGTAAAAACATTTGTGTGATGAGTAAATTTGTTTGTTTTCCATCTGGGTGTGAATTATATAAAAGACATTACTTAGTAACATTAACATCGGTCGTCTCTCAATAAAGATTTCTTACTGTGTCAATACTGATTTATACCATCAGTGAGTAATAATTCTCCTCACAATCTTATTTATTTTTATCTAGTTGATGATTTATTACGCCGGAAAAACTACATCCGCCATTTAATTAATGTATACGAAATTATTTACATAGGTTCATAATAAAATTTGACGTACATTATTTTTAATGAAAGACACTATCCGGAGCGTATTATTGCGATAATATCAAGGAATGTACATATCACGGAAGAGCCAATAATAACATCAGCGGCTAATTAAGAAACGTAAAGTGTGTATCCGTTTTCTACTGAGCGCAATGCACGCGATTGACGGTCCGCTTCGATACGCCCTGTTTACTACTTCTATTGCTATTTATGTAGTACTGTTTACGTGTTTAGACTACATTGATAGCATTGTGCACCACCGCCACACCTATTTCTGTCTAAAGGTGGTAGAACCCTCTGTGGTTCGACTCCGGCGGCAACACCGCCACACCTATGTATTTCTGCCTTATAACAGCAGTGTGAAGCGCTGCTGTGTTCCGGTTTGAAGGGTGTGGTAAGGGAGACATACTTTTTCGAGGCATTCCAGCTGAGCCCTCAGCGATAGCGGTGCATCTGTGGTCGACCTGAGATAGGAATCTAATCTTATCTGGGGTCGATTACAAATGTCCTTGAGCGGCAGTAACCACTTACCATCAGGTATACTGCATGCTCGTTTGCTACTTCCATATTATTAAAAAAAAACATTGAAAGAAAGAAAGAAAGAAAGAAAGAAAGAAGAAAGAAAGAAAGAAAGTAAGAAAGAAAGAAAGAAAGTAAGAAATAAATAAATAAATAAATGAATATCAACCGACCTGGTACAGTATAAACCATCGTAGCTGCCATTTCGTGTTGTCGGAGCTCCGCTTATGCAGATATCCGGCCTGCAACAGATATTGGTGAATAGAAAGAAAGAAAAACATAAGTACTCCTATAGATACATAAGACCAATATATCATGGGAGAGACATCAAAATAAGTGACCACTTAAAAAGGAATTCAGGATATTTTATCCGTAAAAGCGGGAAGTATGGTGGAAAAATTGTAGATATTAAATTTAGACAAAGGACGTCAGGTTTGAAAGGACAGACATATTTGACACTCGGTGCGCCCTGCCTACCCCGTTAGGGACCTGGCGTGAAATATATTAACATAAAATTTGAGTCAATAAGAGTACCTATATAAATAAATTAATCTATGTTTCTCTTGCCTCATATAAGTTATAAGGTTCTATATCTTCACACAGAATGTCGTTCGCGCCTCCCGTAATCAACATCCGGCACTAAAGAGAATATTAACAGCCTTGATTGAAATAGGTCACATAGCTACACCTAACGAGACTTGAGGTATAACTTCACCGATATCTCTACACTAGCTGCCCGGCGAACGTTGCTTCGCTATATAAATTATTTTTTATTGCTGCTCCTCTCCTATTCATCTTAGCGTTATGTTATATATTCTATAGCCTTCCCCGATAAAGGAGCTATCTAACACTGAAATATTTTTTCAAATCAGACCAATATTTCCTGAGATTAGCGCGTTCAAACAATCAAACAAACTCTTCTGCTTGATATTATTAGTAGCATCACATTGAAGTGTATGTACTAGGTACGTAAAATATTATGTATGGTAGGCTTACCATAATTACGAAGAGCCAAAACGGAACGCAGAAGACAAAGAGGCTCATTTTCATTTTGCTTTTCGCTTAATTTATGTTTTCGATATTTGCAATGCAATCAAAATCATTATGAATTGAAAACATATTAATAAATGTGAATATATTTTTTCGGGGGAACGATTGGTTGGGGTGTCGGTGCTGTGCAAGTTGGACCGGGACGCCGGGACAGGGACCTCAAACCGGGAGTATCCCGGTCAAACCGGGACGTATGGTAAGCCTATGTATGTGTACGTAGGTACACTGGCGTAGCTGGGGGGGTGCGAGCGGTGCAGTCGCGCCGGGCATCAAAAGGAAAGGGGCATCAAAGTCGACGATCTTCAAAAATTCTTCAA
>DWQT01002666.1:0-13730 GCA_018244895.1 Myscelus amystis hages | reverse complement strand
ATAAAACGAAGAGTCCAAGGATATATCGCCAAATGCGTGGTTGTTTTTAGAGTATGGCTTAGTCTGGTTAAGCCTCGTTTTGGGTGTATGGAAATAAAAAGCAACTGTCCAAACTTAAAATTATCACGAATAGCGTTCGAATTTGATCTAGAACAGTAAAATTTTTGATTCAGAGAAATTGAACCTTGTGTCCTTGGTAATAAAAACTAAAACATGGACAATTATACGGTTTTCGCTTATACGCAGCGCAGATTGTTGTAAATGAAACTGTTTATAAAGCAAAAGCATTCAATAACACTTCTTTGTTAATCAAGTTTTCAAAACACCTCCGATTAAATCTTACAATTAAATATTACAAATACATAACATTAAATAATAGGTTTCATAACTTGTTTGTATAATTCATAAACTCATATTTATTACTCTGTGTAACAATTGTAAAAATACATAAATATGTATTATTCACGTGTAGTGTAAAAAACTAAATGTCAAATATCACTAAAATTAACATTATAATTTATTTTAATGAAATGCATCTCCACCTTGTTTTATACTTTGCCCTCTCTTCAAAGGTCGACTCCCAGCGATCGTTGCCTCTGTAATAAGATAACATTTTGTGTAGTTGCTGTAAGGTTTTTTGTTTATTTTAGGCAATACATTATACTGCGAAGATATATTATATTATTATCGTTTATTCCTTTCAACCATAACGTTCCACATCACAATTTATATTTTGATGAAACAAATAGAATTTAACACTCATAATAATTACTCGATAGTCATAAAGGTAAAGATAAGATATTTGTAGGAAAATAGACTCAAGAATAACTGTTCTGTAAACCCTCGCTGTCACGAACGCGAGTCACGTGGTACGCGATACTAGCGCTCCTAGTGTTAAAAGATGGAAACTTTATTTAATACAGGGCCAACGTCAAATATTGCTTATTATTTCTAGATCATCAGTTACTAAGATTGCATCCACATACATTTTATTTGCAATTAGCGACAATAACAATTAAATTGGTATGAATTGTGTCGATGATCCTTCACAATGAAATATAAGGTTGGTATAGATATAAAACGCCAAGTTCAGTTTCAGGGGATAATTAATGAATAATTTATACATAAAAATCATGCACGCAACCCTTCTGAGACGCAAATGTGTGCTGGCGAAGCGCCAGTGCGTGGTGCGGCGCGAGCTAGCCGCCCGGGAAGATTACCTTTGTGGGTCAGTGCCAGATAGCTTGCGGTGTTCCCTTTTACTGCTTTATATTTAGTTTAAGCGCTCGCAGCGTTCACACGGTTGCAGGCGGCTAATGATCTGTGATGTTGAGCGACTATCTGTAATTCTTGCGTCTACAGATGGTCCTTCGAGGTAAAATTTGCTAAGCGAACCCCATCTGTACTATGGGGATTAACAACACTGATTTAACAATTCAGTTATAATATCATCAATATTTTAATACTAGGAGATTTTTCCTCCGCCTTTTTTCCACCTCATCTACATTGCACCAAACTCTTCTGATGTACGACATAAAATCAGTATTGCTGGACACTAAACTGATGATTGTGCGTTGATTTTAAATACACATTTATTTTGTATGCTGTAAAAGGCAAGATACGGAGTGAATTGATAATTCTATAAAATCCCAATATGTGTGTAATAAACGTCTTTGTCTATGTCTTCATTATTCATATGTTTACTTGTAAATTGAACTGGAAAACCTCTGATTGTGAGTCATATAGTGCGATGTCGTTATGGCCGTGAGTACCACAGCATGCTTATTGTTTTTAAGCTTTGCTTTGTTGTACCAAAAGGCCTTACAGTAATGCGTTGCCGTTCTGAAAAAAAAAGAAGAATTCATATGTCATATCCATTTTACATCCTATGTAAGAGGTCTCTAACGAGGTAGGCGTAGAGCAACGAACTCTACCCTTCCAAGTTTAAAGTCCTTCCATATCAATTAGAATTTGGTAATTTTTGTTACCTTACCGATTTAAACACAGCTAGAAGTCTAAAGGGCTGTAAAGGTAATTTTTGGCGAGTATTGTTTATGAAGGCTGCCCGTGGCGCAGTGCTGGCGCATCGCCAAGACCCGATATCGTGCCTAAACGTTTGCGTATATAATTTTTATAGAGGCGTTTATGTCAAAACTGGAGTAGAATTGGTCTTCCGTTCTTTGGTTTATACTTTACTTTGCATTGCGCGTAATGTATGAGACGATGGTGTAGTGAATTTTATTTTTCAATTGTAACGATAGCGGCTAAGGTTAATAATAAATTCAATCTGTATTTATAAATAAACTTGAAGTTTCTTCCTGTGATATCAGAATAACTACGTTTTCACAAGTGCTAATAGTTATTTATACGATACTAAAACACAAACGTTTTTTAAATTCCTGTCAGTTTGTCTGTAAGTCTGTTTGTCCGAACTTATATCGGGTACGGCTGAACCGAGTTTGATGGAACTTTCACTGGCAGATAGAGAGGATTATAGAGCATCATAAATGGTACTTTTTGTCACAAAATTCCCATGGGATCGGATTTTATGTGAGTAACATAGCGGGGTATAGCACGTTTTCTATATATATGGGTATTCAGTTTTACTCTAACATGTATAACATTCTTAGATATAATCGTACAATCTTATAATATTTACTATTATATTCCGCATGGCTACTAGGGGCTTACTTTAATGAATTCACGTGTTGATTTAGATACTTAGACACACATTAAATGGTTTGTCATGCCTTATTGATCGTCATCTAACATCTGGCCGGCAATGAGGCCACGCAGTGTAAGCTCCAGGCCTTGCGGACTGACCAAATTTCGCTTCTACTCAGTGGAAGACCAAAAGTTTGCGACTAACCCGGTTTGAAAGCAATGTTAGCGACATAAATGCGCTATGAAATAAATTCAGACGCGTTGACAGCGACATTCAGCGGGCGCGACGTGCACTGAGAATATATAGCTATTAAGTTACATATTTCATATGTTGCTCTCTTTATGGTATCCTGAAAAAAGATTCAATTCTTTAAATATTTTTTGTAAGCGTTTAAGTTCGGTGCGACTTTAGATGTGGAAAACTAATGTTACCCCTTACCTGTTACCTGTTATCCGTTACCTGTGCCCTGTTAAACGTTACCCATGTTACCTATTACCATGTTATAACATGTACACAGTACTCATACATGTACACAGCATCTTCATATATATATTTCGTGTGCGTGTGTGTGTCACTGAACTCCACCTAAACGAGTGGATCGATTTTGATGAAATCTTTCGTGCGTGTTCAAGGGGACTCGAGAATGGTTTAGACTTTAGATTCATAATTTGGTGGACTGGAAAATGTTTTTTTAATTAATTTTTAATTTGTAAGCAGTAGTTGATTTCAGAATGTTTCACATTGGATCCGACAGACTGCGCTACCATCGCTGTGTCAAATATTAAATGAACGTGTGGAAATCGTTTATATGGCATAAAGCTACGTTTGCGGGGACAGCTAGTATTTTTATGTTATAAAATCATTTATATACAAGTTTCGACTCAGTACATCCGCAGGTGTTGCCGCGCGCTGCCGCCCGCGATAAATACAGGCCGCTATGAAATCATATTGGAGCGAAGCCAATTTTAATTTCGCATAGTGTTGCATACATCTACAAGTAACGAGCTTGTTCTACCATAAATTGCATCGCCACTTTATTTTTGTTTTACACAACAAACATGACAAAATATCCATTTATAGCACGTAGAGAAATTTTAAAGAGCATTTTAAATTTTAAATATAAATTTTTTTAGTCATAACATGTTTAGTTAAAACTGTACATATTTTGTCTTAGCTGAGAGTGTTCGGAGAATTTCCAGATTCTTAATTATTTTTTTTTGAATAATAAGATTACCAGGGTATTTATGTCATCTAATATTTATAGAACTCGATTTCTAACGCATATCACGGCATGTGATCATTACAAGACGGAAATCATCGTACAACATATTTGTCAATAAAGTTGCAGTGGACTTGTCAATACTAATACTGATAATAAATTAAATCGGAGTTACAAATAGGTATCTTTGTAACCACGGCACATATACCAAAATAACATGTTTTGTCTGTCTGTCTGTGTGTTTGTTCCGGCTAAACTCTGGAACGGCTAGACCGATTTTGACGGGACTTTCACTGGCAGATAGCTGATGTGACAAAGAGTAACTTAGGCTTTTATTTTAAAAATTAATCAACATTTTTTTTTAAATTCAAGCCGCGGGCGCTGCTAGTAATAAATAAAGAAGTTTAAAAAGTTTAAATTTTTATCAAAAGGCACAATAACGCATTTTCAATTAAAAATAACTACTTTTACCGTGAATCGTTTAGTTGTGGAAAAACCTGAAATTCATAGAAAGCACAAAGAAATTTTCACAAGCACAGTCTTAAGGATGAAAACCTTTGATCGCACAAAGTCGACGTACAAAAAAGGCTATGAAAAAAAGAAGTGACAAAGAGCGGAGGGAGAAACAGGACAGTCCATTCATCAGACCTCAATAGTGGAAATTGAAAGGGAAAAATAAACTGGCTTCATTTGTAGGTATCGGTGGTGGGGGATGTAAAAATTGTTATCATTAACATTGTCTTGTAAACGACCAGTGTCCTTAGCCGACAATAAAACTGAGCATTCTTTAGAATTTCGCTTTTAATGGATGAACATTATGGATAAGACTGTCAAATTTTAAATTTTAAAGAGCGTCATACATTTTATAGTTATCACACTTAATTATTCTAACGGTTACTACTATTTTTAATGATTGATTAATTGATTAAATGATTGATTAATTGATTGATTGATTGATTGACTGATTGATTGATTGATAAATTGATTGATTGATTGATCAATTGAAATTCAGTACACATCATGTTATATAACAGACAGATGAATAACGCATTTTAGGTACTGCTGTTGGTAGAATAAAGCCCGAAATCCATAAACAATGTAGCCAAAAGCAAGCAACCATAAATACAGAGTACACAAGGCCGTTAGTAATCGAAGCCATCAATTCCAATGCGTGGCCACCGCGCAATGTACCGCGAACTGAGAATAATGAAAACGCATCACATATTTTATGATATACTAATAATATAAAGCTGAAGAGTTTGTTTGATTATTTGATTGTTTGAACGCGCTAATCTCAGAAAATATTGGTCCGATTTGAAAAATTCTTTCAGTGTTAGATAGCTCATTTATCGAGAAAGTCTCTGTTTAGAGATGTTAGTATATGATGTTAATTTCTGAGGTGCGTGAAATCTACCATCACTTATATGACCATTGTGGTTGATAATGTCCAAAAACCGTCTGTGAGAAGAAACCCGGTCCGGCGCTGTTCCACCAATAATATAAGTAAATTTTTGTGGTAGGTGGACTAAAATTATCTATACAAAAAAATGGAAAAATACCCAATAAGTTAATCATAATTGATCGGTGTACAAGCGTGTAACTAACAAAATATTTTTCAACAGACTAATAATAGAGATATTACTGTGCCAACTGAAACGTAGAAATACGAGTATCGCGCCAAACCTAAAAGTAGGTATATCATCCCCTGAACCATCGTAAAATGTAGAGATTTGCTCAAATGACAGCTGACTAAACTGGATATTCATTATAAACTGTCTTACAGACAGCTCTTGGTGATTTAACGCAAATAGAACTATGTAGAAAACAATTGCGATGTATTCGATTCATTATTCGTTATTAGATACGAGAAAACCGTTTGGAAGCTAGAACGGCTTACCCAACTGGCCGGCTATCGGTCGCTCATTCTGTTTTTGTCCTTCTGAGGAGACGAACTGGGTCAAACTAATAGCGGTCATTTGTCCATATTCGAATGCGACATCATTTCTAATTGTATACAACATAGCATTGGGTAATAGACGCAATGATAGATATTGTTGATGTTCGATTGTGTTGTGACGTAATGGCCTTTCGTCACCAGCTAATGCGTGGTTACTCGTATGTAATGGATTTCTGAATCAATTGTGATATGCATAAAATACATTTAATTAATTTAAAGGTAGAACCCTCTGTGGTTCGACTGCGCCACACCTATTTCTGCCTCATAACAGCAGTGTTAAGCGCTGCTGTTCTGGTTTGAAGGGTGTGGTAAGGGAGACATACTTTTGCGAGGCATTCCAGCTTAGACCCCAGGGGTAGAGGCGCATCTGTGGTCGACCTGAGATAGGAATCTAACCTTATCTGGGGTGGATTACAAATGTCTGTCCATGGGCAGCAGTAGCCACTTACCATCAGGTGGACTGCATGCTCATCTGCTACTTCCATATTATAAAAAAAAGAAAAAGTACATACGAGGTGGGATGAACGGTACAGCCATATTAGATGTGTTTGGGAAAGATTGGGTAGAAATCGCGTTTAAGTTTATTTAGCCATGTTAATGGATTCTAGTAATCTAGCATTGATTCAACGTTAGTTTGGTTTCAAAACTGGACTCTGGTTTACTGATTAGTGATAATGACTGCTAAGCGGAGGTCGTCGGTTCAATTCCCATTCACATCAAGCATTGGCGTGTCGAGTACATTTGCTTGTTTTTTATCTGGGTATAATAAAAATGTATGTACAAGTATTATACAGTACGTATTTATGTAGTTTATGAGTTGTACGATTATTGTATTACTGGCCTTTAGAATCAGATTTAGGAGCTATTCCCGCAAAGAATAAAGATTTAAATAGAACACAAAGCAATCTGTTTGGTACCTAATATGACAGAGTATATCAAAATGTTTAGTAGTCCCGGGGCTTTCAGCGGGAGTCGTATCCTCTTTACTCTTACCAATAAAAGCGCCGTCAGCTGATGAACGTTTCTCATGACTCATTAAAATGGACGGACCCGTTAGAGGAGTGCGTCGCATTGCGAGCGATCGATAGAAGAACATCTCTTATTGACCCTTTTGGTCTGTGGGTGATGTGGAGAAATATGTAAACACGTGTCTCATTCTCACTAAAATAATAGACTACAAATAAATAGTTGTAGTGTATATGAGCATCATACTTTACAATCATTGTTAAGAAGACTGAAGAAAAGCAGAAGACGTTCGAGAAACAGAAGGAGGAAAAACAGAAGAATTGCGATGTGTGGCGTCGCCCAAAGATTGTCGAAACCTACCGAGATCGCGCGAGACTCTCTTTCTCTCTCTCTCTCTCTCTCGTCGCCAGCATGCACCCTGGCTTCGGAGTTGTGTTGCTTTGGAGTTTAGATTCTCTGTTGAATCCACACCCCCGGAGTGAGGAACTGAATACCATTAAGCGAGCAACGATGGATTGATTGTTTGATTGATTGATTGTCAGTTGTTATGTATCCTTTATCGTATCTCGTTGCCGATGTGAACGTTGCCTTACTATCCGGTGTATTCGAGAATCACGCTTTGTCCGCGATACCATCTGCCGAGGTTCCACGGAAACCTTCATTTCCGGTTGTACAAATTTTCAGCGTATCTTAAGGCTCTCTACCTTTTATCTGTCAGACGGTGGCGTTTGTTTTGAAAGGTAGCCGTGGAATTTAAATCTGAAAGCTTCCTTTTCAAGCGTGGACTTCGTGATAGCAATTATTTGTAATAATTGTAATATCTAACGTTCTTATTAAACTAGCAGTTAACTGTCATGTTTTGTGTACACGTTATACGTTACAATAACATTACACACAACACACACATACACACGCATACACAAATACGCTCGCACACGATTAGTAAGTCATTTATTTTTAGTTGTATCTATAAAATTCAAATCCGTTATTGGCCACATGTGAAACATAGGTATGTATGTAATCTTAAGTGAAAGTTATATGCAGGCTGTGGATTTTTGTATATAAACATGTCGTGTCGTATAGTGGAAACATTCAAAGTTTGAATTTATTTGAGTCTTAGTTCGTAGCTTTGGTCACTAGATGGCGGTAGTATTTCCTCTTTCGTTGGGCTCTATAACTTCTGTAAAGGAGTGTTCCACTGTCGGCTAACACAAATGTTTGTCCTAGGTTGGAATGGAACCCAATACGTCTTGACCAGGAGAAGGGAAATTCATTTTTATTTTTTACATGTCTATTTGAAACACCGTTTCTGAGCTCATTTTTAAACTTCCAACTAACTAATCCATTTTTTTGCCACTGATAAATAGTGGGTAGCTATTCAACTAACAATTTTAATTAGCAGTAATCGTATTTGTTATTAGTTTATTTGAACTCTTAAAAAAAGAACGTGTTAAGATACCGATTTTTTACGAATTTTAAAATACGACAAAATTTTTTTAAAAACAAAATAAAGAATATTAGCATCCGAGTGGCGTGTTATACCAATGTAAGGCTTCAAAATGCGGTGTAAACGCTTTTACGATAGGTAAATGTTATGACGTGCGCCTTTAACCGCGAGCTTATAAAATATTCTGATGAAATATGAGCGGTGGGAACGCCTCAGAAATACTGCTGAAAATTATATGCGTTTTCCAAGTTTTGCTAGCAAATACCAGTGATTCAGTGGTGAGTTGGAAACATTATTTATCGCTGCCAAAGATTTTAGGCCGGACAGCACCGCGCAACGAATTATCAACTCTCTGCTAGCTGTAATAGAGTACAATTTCAATTGACCAATCTTTGTGATTGTAGTGTTTTTGCACCCACCGAAGTTAGTGCGGTTCCGAAGATATTGTAAGTTTAGGTGTATTATTACGGATTTGTGATGAATCGGGTTTATTTCGGCGGGTATTTGAGGTAGCCGTTGTTTGCACGAGTCATTTGCAAATAATTATCATACGAAATGCAGTAATTTCACAATATCCTTCTGAAATATTCTCTTAACACCTATTTCTAGGTCACTACTGGAAAGATTACGATTGCTTTTTTAATTGGTCAACGTATTGTAAATCCGTAGATAACTGCCTACCCCGAAAGCCTTTCTCTGTCCATAGAATCTCGTGCGGTGTTCCATTCAAGTTTCTTTTTGAAATTGTTCAAAATACGTGAGATTACAGCGTCAAAGCAAGTATTTGTGATTTATTATTTATGATATTATACAAAGATCGTATTTAACAAAATGACAGAGTGACAGCTGACTTTCTTACAAATAATTAACAGTAACCCTGACACCAACAACGGCGACCAGAAGTATTTCGCTTCTACCGCATAATATTCTTCATATATTATGATATAATTTCTATTATCAAATATGGATTTGATTAAATTAAAAATGGCAGACTGACACCGTTGAAGTGTAAATCTTTTAACTGAAATATACTCTAAGATATAAAGTTTTTAAAACTGAATCTCTAATATCAAACAAATTTGTCATGAAAATTACTGAAATTCCTTTTTTTAATAAACTCCTCGTAAACTAAGGTATTTTTTATTTATGTTAAGAAACATTTAATAAACAGCCATCGCTTAAAAGGCGCCCAAAGTGAAGCGATATCATTGTCTCTTTTGCAATTTAAAAATTCTTATTTTCATAAACGCTAAAGTGTCAAAGTGTACCAATTGTGAGTAAAGAAAGTCATAACTCTACAGTTGTTGGAACGTGCAAGTGATATTACAAACCGGTTACATTGCAGCATTTTGAAAATTTTAAAATACCATTTCATAGTAATTTAGAATCCTCGAGAATTCTAAACGTTGCGCGCTTTTGGATGTCAGTAAAAACGGTTACGTATGCCGGGTGGACCTCGTGGTCTTGTGGTTGGAAACGTGGCTGCTACACCAGAAGTCGTCGGTTCGATTCCCATCCAGATCAAATAATTATGCGATGAGCACATTTGTATTTCTTAACTTAAAAACTCATTTTCATAAAAATGTGCAATATATATATTACCTGTAATAAAGGGTGACAGTGACTAGTAACAGCTCACAAATGGTGACAATCTGAACTTACCGTTAGCTTACTAAAAAATTACTTCAAAGTAGTTAACTACCTGACTGTTAGCTAGAGAAAAAATAGTTTCATTACAAACAGGTCACTATTATCGCTGATATTAGATAGTAAAATAAATTGTGAACTGACAAATTAAAAAAACACAAGAGAGGTGTCAAGGGACACCCGGATGGAATAAAGTTCCTTTCGATTAATTAGTGAAGGAGTTGTAATATTTTTTTTTATTGCCAACACTAGTGTGTCGGATAAATTCCGTCTGAATTTTTTCCGTCTAGCCTCCTTCGCAACGCGTGATAATCGTTCCAACAGGTAATAGTTATGCTTGTTTGTTAGTTAATGAAAAATAATCTCGAATTAACGATAAACAGAGGAAAGTATAAAACTCAACAGTGCTCAGCTTCTATGAAAAATTGCGTCGAAATTGAACAAATTTGTGAAATAATCCAGTCGCAAATTATCTAATGCTTTGGCGATGTTCCACGCCGTGGCCACTCGAGTACCACTTTGTTTCTTGTATGTCGTTTCTTATTGCTCTTTCAAGTTATATCCGGTTGTTTATTGACAGAGACACTGCGCTTACTTTTGCTTGGCTCAAGTTATTAAGTTGTTTACAGTGCAACGCTTGTACCAAATCGTGTTGCGGGGATATTGCGAGTCGAGTCGAGTCGAGTTTTTTTTACAGACCCTGACTGTCAAACCGGAGGTCGAGGTTCGAAAACTTTAAAACATCTCTAAGGTGTGCAGGTTTCCTCGCGGCGTTTTCCTTCACTGTTATAACAAGTGATATTTGAATTTTAGTTACAAAACGGTACGTAATAAAAAATTATAACAGCTATCTATATTTATTATTACTAATAAATAAAATTGGTGTGTCTGTTTGTATTATTAAAATAACCGCTTTTTACTAAATGCATATGTATGTTAACACGGTAAATGTAACAAAATAATTTTTTTTTACAATTTTTGTCTGTTTGTCTTGTCTGGTTGTTCCGGCTAAAACTTTGGAACGGCTGGACCGATTTTGACGGGATTTTCACTGGTAGATAGCTGATGCAACAAGGAATAAATTAGGTTACTTTTATTTTATAATTTTTACAATAACTTTTTCGTTAAATACTAACGCGGGTCAAGCCGCGGGCACCGCTAGTACAGACTAAAACTGAAACCATGAATAACTTAAAAACATCGTAAAACCATTAACTGAGGAAATGCATTGACAGTCTCATTCCTATAGTCCTATTCGATTGTATATGGGGTATATGTTACTGGCGCTTGCCTGTTATACACCTAATGCCTGTTGTACACCTAATGCCTGTTATACACCTAATGCCTGTTATACACCTAATGCCTGTTATATACCTAATTAAGGGTTTAATGCTTTAATCCAATCAAGCAAGCTACGTACTCGTAATTTTCGTGTCTTTAATATTCATAAAATTATATAAAATATCCCATTTCTGAACTCTTGGCATATAAGTTAATTATATGTGAAAGTGCGAACGAAGGCTTCCTTCAAAATAATTCCATTACTTTTGAACACGGACAAGACAAGGCGCCTATTACAACCGAGACGTTCTAATACACTTATAATGCTCGCTAATGTAATAATGCTTTTACTTTCCGAGCAAGATAATATTACAGTCGCCCGTGCATATCGGAGTTCGTAGGTCTGTTTGCCAAAAGAAGTTTCGCTGACTAAGGTCACGCGAAGCCGAGCTGACAGCACGCTGAGGTTAGAAGTTAGTTGTAGTACACACAATTTCATTTTACTGCTAAGGAAATTTGAAGGAACTCGGTAGTCAGTACAGTCAATTGGGAATATTATGTAGAAATAATCAATGTACCCTTTAGAATGTCTTTTATCAGCACTGTTGAAGTATGGTATCTTCCTATCATAACATTCTGGGACATACACGGCCATGTAAACCTAAGCTTCTCCTAACCTGAATTCTGTACAGAACGAATGTGTTTATCACAATGTTTGTCCTGGGGAATCGAACCCACGATCTCCGGATAAGCAGTCAGTCTCTGCAACTACTATAATACAAGCATTTTTGTCCGGTCACAATAAATTGGCGTTTTATGACCCCAATTTGGAATGGACAATCTGAATTATTTAAACTTTTTTGTTTAAAGGTAAAGATAAGAATTAACATTATTGTATCGCAAACATACAATATTGCAACACATATCTAAGTTCTGAACGTCATATGGCGTCTCTAGTTCCGGGTGGTAGTCGCTTCGAATCCGGAACACGGCCCGCGGCGTTCCGAGCCAATACTGTTTAGTTCACAATTGTGCCGGCTAAAATACACTTCGATGCGTCTTTGTCAGGAACACACCGAGAGAGGGTTATTTAAATTTCGAAAATTGAATCAAGATTATAAACTAAGGACTATAGAAATATATACCGTAGGTATATCATTATTATTTTTTCGATCGTCCCGGCTGGGGATGCCGGCGGTCTGTGGGACTCCTGGCAGAATACGACCAGACTACCCACTTGCACACATCCGCGACCCGGGCGATATAATAGTTATAGTACTGGATTTCTAACTAACTAAAAGCACTTGACCATTTTCATTATCATACCTAAACCACACAACAATAGTATTTTGATTTTTTTTTAAATTTTATTCTTTTAAAAGAGTGCTACGAATTTTTTTGCCGGCTTTTTCCCGGGCCTACTGCAGTAGCAGTAGCCTACTAAAGCTACTGCTTTAGGACGGGTAAAGGATTTATACCTATCATTCATTGTCATGAACTATAGTTATAATTAAAACCGTATAAAAACATTAAATACAATTAATTTATATTTAATAAAATACAGCACGGTTTGGTTTTATAAAACGGTTATAATCGAAATTTAAATTTTATTTTAAATTAGCAAAATGAAGAGTAAACTGAAAACATTTTTCTGCCATAATGAAAGTTGTTTGCTAAAATTACCCCTGAACGCACAGAAACGGTTTAACGGTCTTAATTCGCCGCTGAGAAGACTATGTGACATATTTAGATAATATTAGTTATGTAAAAGCAAATTACACGTGTGACTGATTTAAAGTATGGACCGACTTTATAGATGTTCTGTTGAACAAAGGCGAAAAATCGCCGCCGAATCCTCTTTCAATGGAATATCGAAACGGTAAACGAAGTAGTCCGCCTAAGGCGATGTTAGCCGAGCGAAGCTTGTTTCTCTTCAGATCTGAATTGTTTGAACTGAAACAAACTTAGACTGTACGTTGGACAATGCGGTTAAGTTAGCAAAAGCCACGCTTCATATGCCTTTTGTTTTCAATATTCACGCTACACTGATCTCGTCTTCAGGCTACTTCGTTTGTTCCTCCAATAAACTAACCGGCTAAGTCTATTTAAGTGCTTTTCTGAAACATGAAATTTTTGTTTATATAAAATTTCTTTTCGCTTTAGATTAGCTCGCAATTGTTTTAGAGGCCAGCGAAAAACATATTTTAGTTGAGTCTTTTGGAAATAATAAAATCTTAATACAGCTTCACGATCCGATTTTGAACTAACAAATCTTGTGTTATAGAAATCAGATATAAACTGCCTTTGTTTTGGATATGAAATCGTTTTTATATTTATCACATTTTCATACCATCTATAGGTATAAATAGGAAACATTAGAGGCAGTTAAGATATGAACAATTAACTTTATAACAATACAGAATTACCAACAAAAGTATATATAGCATTTCTTAAGCATTTCTTTAGCTTTTTAAAATCTAGTACCTAAGTTAATTGTGCTCTTTAGCTTATCAAATCACGGGGAAGGAACTGACTCCTAGGCCACAGC
>DWQT01002665.1:0-13731 GCA_018244895.1 Myscelus amystis hages | reverse complement strand
ACGAATGGACATAACTGTAATCATTCAGTTTCATATATTTCCGATTAGCATGGTCAAGCGAAGATGGCTCCTCATCCTGAAATCGACCATAATATTTCATAAATCCTTTACACCCTTGCGCTAGGTAAATTTAGACTCCGGCGAGGGGTCTCTGACGGCCGGCATAAGAAATAATCGTTCTGGCGATTGAGAAATGTACAACATTCACTATATGTAATAATAACAATTGAACTAATCAGCTAGGTATTAAGCGACGAGAGAGAGAGAGAAGCGAGAAAGTGGTCATTTTCTCGAAGCGCTGAAGGCTGAAGTTGACGTGAGCTGCGATGGAGCCACGAAGCTCCGAGCTGGACGTACTTCGTTACATTACTTGCCGGCATTGACGAGTACGATATTTACATCGGAGGGTCAATGCACATCAACACGCGGCTCCGATCCCGTGACGCTCAGGCTCTTGTGCGACAAATAATTGATGTTATATTACGTCCCGTTCAATAAAAACCATTGACAAAATAATATTTTGTATTCTATTTATATATGGATAAATAATATAGTACTATTTCTAACACCCTCACGTTTTTTTTTTATTTTAAGGCAGTTTAATCAGTGCTCTTCTCGTTAAATGAAGACCCTGAGTATTTTTTAAATAAAAAATTGTATGGAAATGTTTTGCCTTTGTATCATATTTGACCGGACCTCGAGCGGCCCGGGAGCGGCCCGGGACTGAACGCTAATGTGTGTCGATCATAAATCGTATTCATGAAGTATCACTTGCGGGAAAAACATTTTTTGGATATTGGAAATAAAAAATGGACGAGCACTTCATTGCGTGTGGCGCGGGGCGCGGGGCTCGGGCGCCGCGCGGGACCCACCACCGGCTGTAGCAAACGTCCGGTATTTATCACGTTATTTCCAACCCCTTTATTGTTAAGCTCTTCGAAACAGGTGTCATTTCATAGGGTGAAGGTTCTAAGGTCCCAGTCTGCCAGGCTGGCCTGGTGACACTTGGCAGACTGGGTTATAAATAAGGGAAAATAAATTACTATTAGGATTTCAAAATTATTATCGTTTTACAATTTTTTTAATTTTAATTCAGGAAAATATTTTTTTACCCATACCTATTCTTCGTTATAGCACAGGAATTGTCTCACCGGCGCCCGCAGAAGAATCGGCAACGTAGGAAAGCTATTTCAAAGTGTAGTGTATTAACGTTAGTCTTAACTCCCCAAGGAAAACATCGCGAGGAAAGCTGCTCGCTTTAGATTTCTATAATACTGTTCGAGGTGTGTGAAGGCTGTCTGTGGAGGAATGCTGGCTCTTAATCCTCCTCATTACTAGAGATTCGTGTCCAGCGGGAGAGCAATGAAGTGATTTAAAAATATATCCAGCGGGCTGGTTGCGATAATTACAATGCACCGGCCTTTGTGCAATCAGCGTGCGGAATGCATTCGAGCTGCAGCCGCGCGGCGGCCGCTGCAATCAGTTTGATTGGATTACGTGTTGATTTAATTGTGGAGCTCGCGCGCGTTGCTAAATGGGATTTTTTATGAATACATACACTACGAGTGTGGTACGAGGCGTGTGGCCGCCGGGCCTTCTGTCGTTCCACGGCTGGTCTGCTTAAATACAAGAGTTCGCCAAAAGTGCTGGCCTCGAACAGAACTCGTTCAATGCAACGGAATCAAAACTGGATTTAGTGGAATATTTCTCGGTCCGTGTCGTTACGAGCCCGCGCACGACCCGCTCCATACAACTCATTCAAAACATCCAACAAAGGAATGAGTAAGAGGTTTTCCCGTGTCCCCCACCATTGATCCACGTACGATACAAGCACAGTCTCCCTCCCCCGCGCCCCCCACCCCCCCCCCGGTCCACTGGCTGCACGCAGTTAGCGAAAGGATAGCTAACTCGGCTTCCGTCTCTGGTGCAAGTTAGAAAAGAGCAATTCGCTCTGACCTTTGCTTAATTATAGTTAAAAATATTTGACGGTCAGGCACCGGCCAGCGCGTGGCTTTTGAAGGGCCTTTCGCGACAACAATTTAAGCAGAATTGGAGGCGGCTGTTTAATACTGTTCTTTGTTTATTTTGTACTCTGTAATCTGAACTTAGATGTGATTTAGTAGAAACTACACGTCTCACAGATATGTGAACAAAATGTCTCTGTCGCTAGCAAAACCTAGTAAATGATATGTTGTTCTATTTTTCCTTACAAAAATATTTTTTTCTTGGCAAATCTGTAAGCCACCACTTTAGATCTAGTACAATAATTAAGATATTCCTATGTTATAAGACGAATTTCTAACACTTGTACCAAATTAATTTTAAACACGTCGATTATTGAGCTGCGGGCGCCCATCACTTGCGCGGTAACCATAACAGACAAGCGGAGCGCTAACCGACAAAAGAAACAGCGCTGTATCTCATCGCGCTGCGTCTTGTTTAGCTCAGATTTTTGTAGCGGAACCTAGCTAACTTTTGCAGCGACATCTCCGCTTGAAATTCGCCCCGCATACAAAATGTACCCTCTCAATGAATTTAGATATCATACTGAATAAACAGGTTCTTGATGTTTTCAACTAGTGCTATAGAAAAATTGGTGATCACAGGCAGTCATTTTCATATGCCTGTAATCTCTGAAGGCTTTCATAAGTGCGGTACAATTTTATGAACTTCTATAGAGAAAAAGCTTTATTTTCCCAATAAATTAGCACTGAAATTCTATTATACGTTAGTACTAAAACGCGTAGTATTTTTAACGCTCACGCGGTTTTGTGAGGTGTAAACGTTCGTTACGGGCTCCGCCGCTCAGGAAACACGGTATAACTAGGATGTGTGAAAGATAAGTGATATTGCAACGTGGACAGTGTACCGAAGGTTGGGCAGGAAGCATTAGAGACTGTTAGCTGTTTGTTATGCGTTCGACTTCTAAGTATTCTTAAAATCAAAACATTTGTATTACCATACGTATTTCAAAATTCATACACCTATATAGGTATCAGATGTGTAGCTACCGCAGTGTAGGTTCTCAGTCTGAGCACTTCATAAGAGCTACAACTAACCCGGTTACGCCGCCCGCGTGACTGCGGGTTGGAGACCTGCCGACGCGACTGTCGCACGAGCGATACTTTAACATTAAATAACATCATGCTGGCATTAAACACTCGCCTAGCAAGCTGACGTAGCAATGAACTGAACACATCTGTCTAAGGAGTGACAATAAATCATCTCTCCGAAAACTACCAGAAACATCCCGAAGGAACAAACAGACGGAATTTTTCTATGATATCGCTAACATGTGTGAAATCTGGCAATTATCACGAAGGATGAGGATTGATATTGATTAATTGATGATGAGTAATTCTATCAACGTATTGTGTTCAAAGTGCGATACAATCTTATCATTATTGCTTAGTGTATTCTCCACTTTACAAAGATCGTCGGCTTTACGTCGCGAAGCGTCGTGTCGTAGGTTCTAGCTCCTCGTACGGGGGCTTTAGGACACTCCACTTTCATCTAAGCGCTGTTAATCCGTTTAATAGGCGCTATTTATAGTGTTAATACTATCGGTTGAAGGTCTTAAGTAGTGCAGACCTCGTTCAGGACTTAGCTCCTACCTGCTCTGATATATTATGTAAAACGGTTCGTTCAAACCCGAGACGGGTATATTTTAATGAAATATTGGTCAGGTTGAGGTCATGTATCTCGGTAAACGAAGTTGACAATTTTGATCTGATTTGTATGTAATAAAAAGACAATTTTATAATTTTTTTAGCCGATGACGGAATATGAAAATCGAACAAAATATGTTGATACAAAGCTCGTTTCAGCTCTTTAATTTGTTTAGCAGCGAAAAGATGTTCTCTTCGAATATTCAAAAGAACTTTGTTAAATAAATCATTAAAGTATGCAAATTTTTGTAAAACTGTTAGATTGTTTCAGGAAAACTACAGGAAACTCTTAGACAAGTGCTACAGAACTACTAGAACTTTGCTAAAGTAGGAAGCATTGGAAAACAAAAAGATAGTTCGAAAGTCTCGATAAGTAAACAAATTGAAAGATTTGTGATCTAACGAGCTCTTTGTGTTTTAATGCGCTATATTTTTGGAATACACCCGAGACAACAGTCATCGTGAATTGGAAATCATCATATGAAATGACAAGACGTAGAAAAGACTTACCTCGGCCGAATACGTCACCCTGGCTGATGAAGTGGTCAGATGTCTCCGACACAAGCCAGTTGATGAAGACGGTGATGTTTGTTGAAAAAGCGCGCCGGCTGCAGGGACCGAGATATTTTACTTCTTGCCATTAGACATTAAGTTCGCCCCTCGCTAATTTAATTGTACAAGGAATTATCGTTCCACCGCTAGCGGGGTCCCCTGTCATGTTCCGAAGTTAACGGCAGCGGCACTGAAAAATACGTTTATGTGTGTTGTGTCAATGCTACGTTTTCTAGAACATTCAGTAGATCAGGAGCCGCGAGCGAGTGATGGACAAACAGAGTTAAATTCAATGTTCTTTGATGGCTGCACGGGGCCGTGGCGTTCAACATAACGAATGTACAGACGCACAAACTTGGCACATTTATGTGGATTTTCTTTGGGGTGAAACTTTTTCTTTCTTTCATTACACCCACACAAAGGCGCAGGCACATTACCAAAACTCCCCCCTGCCCCCGCACGTTCTCCGCACGGCAACAGTTATTAATTGTTTCCGCGAAAACCTTTCCCTCGCATTGTGATTGCGGGGAATTCCCCGAGTCGCCGTAACTTAGTTCCGCAGAAGTTCGTGAGCTTCGGAGTCGTTCCAACACTTCCCGAGCGGAGGCCGCTCAGGGGACGGGCGAGGTTTGCTCCTGAGAGTCGTTACGTTTTTTTGTCTGTTATCAAAACCTCGCCGAGGGATCTGGAGTCTATGATTATTAATATTATTATTACTGGGAAGCCCTCATGCCCACATCGTGACTTTATCAAATTTTATACTAAAGCTTACCTTAGCGGCGGAGATCCGAGCTTCGAGTGTCCGTCGGGCCCGGCGGGCCCGCCCCGCTAGAACGTGATAAACTTTTCGATCGCCGCTGTCCAAAATGATCCAATAACTTTTCCAATAACATTCGGTTCTAATTTAAAAGTTAAAATGAAAAACTTACCTCATTACAGCAAAACAACAGATGGACGAACATCTCCAATTGTGGCAGCGCATATTAAAATGTTCTTATGAATTATTTAAAAAGTATTTGTTCAGAATATTCCAAGTCTAATTTTCCTTGTTCAATACAAACCAGACCCGGACGAGTTCAATAGTTAATATTTCAGTTCAAATAAAAAAAAATACGACAAATTCAATATTTAAAACAAATAAGTTTCAGGTTACCAATGTTCCTAAAAATGAAAATGAAAAAAATTAATAATTTATATCGAAAATTGTAAAATGCATTTTCAATATATCGTTACAATTTATGTTTCAAAAGCGAATGAATTATTAGCACCACATTACCGGCCTGCGGTTTGAATTAAAACGGTTACAGTCGGCCACAGACTGCAGGCGCGATAGACATGGCACGCGAACTTTATACTATTACTACGAGTTGACTACAAGCAGTTAATACGTGCCGTATAATGGTGGGGCAGTGTTGCCTCGAAAGCATACAACGTGTACAGAAGAAATATATTTTAATATGTAATAGTTTAATATGTAAACTTTTTGGATCTACGCAGACCGCAATTATATTTCAGTCACTAAATATTAGGCGATGTAGGTACTTTAAGGTTTTTAAATATGCAACTTAATTTTCGTTTATTACGTATAAGGTGGTACAGTATTTTGTCTACAGTTCCCTCGCGGGACCTACATCGCTAAACCTACTTGCCTGTACTTGCTTGCACGGCCGACATAGTTTTCTTTCAGTTTTAGCGCGCAGAGCGGAGCAATTACTTAAAGCGTTCCCGAATAACACAGTTTGGGGCGAGAAGTGGTATAATAATTGCAGCGAACTGAGTGATGAACACTTTATATTTATGTCGTGCCGTGCAGATGTTATTGTTATAACGCACAGTTCTAATTAATTGCTATAATACCTTGTCAGGCATAGAAGATTACCGATGATGGTGAGAAGTAATATTGAAAGAGAAATAAAACGTGACGCATGTCTACTCGATACTCGATCTGTGTTCTCAACCACATGGCGACGATCAGTTTAATATTCGACGAGTTAAAAAACTACGGTTATATTCAAAACTTTGCTGCTACGTATTGGAAACTAACAGTGAGCGTTCATATCTTTACAAATTTTGACGAGACTTGCAATTTTGCAATACTTCCTAGTACATTGCTCCTTCGTCATTAGTATACGACAGAAATGAGGCAATAAAACCAGCAATGTAGCCAGCGGTTGCGCTGAGTAAATTGTCTCGTAGATATACAAAGTAAACTGGTAGCAAGAAATCAGAAATTTAGATAGTTCTCGTTTGATATTCCGAGCGGAACTCTCCTACGGAGATCTAATTCGAGCTTCAGTCTATAATACGCCTTGTGCACTAACAATAAGGTTCAATTTTGCGTAATGGTTCAATTCAGTTTTCGCAATTCTAGTGTCCTGGTACATCTGACATCTCTTCGGAGCAGATGTTTCCACTATTTGTTAATAAAGAATCCTCCACTTTGCACAATTTTAAAACAGCTCGTCAATAACACAAAAATCTTATTATCATTTTAAATCCTAGAAAATTTACAGTTTGTAGTGTTTATATTTTTGCCTAACACGCAAAGATATATTTATTGAAACCAGTATTTAATTATTGTAGGATGTAACGAGACAGGCTCACGTTGACCCTCATCACAGTAAGCTGCACGACGCCAAACGTCCAAGGCGACGCTCGAACCTTTGTCAGGCTGACCGGCAGCGCAAAGGACTCTCTTGTTATACATAGTCGCAGGAGGCGTGGTCATTCTGTGTGCCTCTACAAGCTATACGAAATATTTATATGGGATACCTTTTTATAGAAGCCCATGTGATCATAGATATTACACACAATGCTACATAATTAATTAATACTAAATTAATATCAACGTAACAGATGAAATATAAAACCGTAGAAGTGAGAAACTGAAATACGTAAACTGTGCGCCACTATTAAATTATTTGGCGGTTGAGTTTCAAACACAAGCCGAGCGCCTGTCGGGTCTACATCGCAATAATTTTCATTTGACACGAAACGAACTCGATTTAGCCGAGCGCTCGTTAATACGGTTTAATGTGAATTATTTGAGATGCAATTGTGAAATTTGAATTATATTGCGGCTGCCGATTATGCAAATAAGTGGAGTGGCCGTTAATTTTAATTGTAATTGATAGTATCGCTCGCGTATTTACATACACGACCGCATACTGAATGATGCGCTTCGTGCGCTGCACAATTAAGTTTATGGCAAAATATTTTGACGTAAAACAATTAAATAACATACAAAATAGAACCTGTGAGCGCGTCAAGCGGTTTTAACTCAAAACTTAGTTGGAACATCACATATCTCAGTTTATCGGTAGTTAAAGGCAACAATGCAAGCAAACCGAAAAACAAAGGTGCAGTTTGTCGCTTGCCTGCAGGCTAAGTGCATAGGTGCTGCCTCTATCGAGCTGCGCAATCAAAATTGTACCATCGATACTAATACATAGAGCCCAAAATACTGTTCTTAGTTGTTTGTGGCGGGCGAACTAATCAGAGTTGAAACAATAGCATTAACTTAACTTCTATTGCCTACTCCGGCAAGTCGCTTCTATTGCATCGAAATAGAGACTTATTATCGTACTGTACGCTAGAAGCGTATGAGAAACTGCACTGAAAATGCATTAAGTACGTATATTAATATACAACATGACGTAGAAACTAAATATCTGTGGAGCTTCCATATTCGTAGTTGGTAATTCTGACATGTTCGCGAACCGCCAGCGCTGTGCCAACCGGGCCACTGAGGACTGTTATCAAATTTTCGTGAGTTTATGTTTAGAGAGGCATACCAAGCTGTCGGTTCATTTGTTACCATTAAAACAACAGATAAACTTCATCGGGGCTCTAAATGCCGCTGAATTCATCCGATATAGGTGCGGTTTGTATGTATATTTCCGCACACTGGAGCATCGTGGATAAGCCTGTTTCAAGCGTCTCTTGCGAGGGAGACCTGTATACAAAATTGCACAGGTGGGACAAAGATAAAAATAGCCCATATATGAGAATTAGAAAACGACTTGTGCACAAGTGATAAACGTTAAAACATACATGGCAGCTGTAAAGTTAGGCAATATATTATACGTTTCTAACACACGCGGCCCCCGACGCGCCAGACTGAAAAATCCATTGTTCAGAGGAGAGACAGGGATGGCCAATACTGTAGTTAGATAGAGGAACATAGAACACATAGGAAATAGACGTGCCAATTTCTAATACAAGAAATCGAAGTCGATACTGGCCTTGTTGTGTACAAATGGTGATAATAAATTTGTGTATTCATTTCAGTTTTGAGTATTCAAGTTTAAATGTTCGTTCTATATCGGAGTCGCAGTTACTACTTTAAGGTGTCTGTATTATTTATGTTTAATGACACTATAACTTATTGAAATAAGCGCACCATCTTTGCGGAAGTCCAGCGAACTAAAATTGCTGTGCCAGTTCTAACATTTCCGTCGTCTACGGGAATAATGAGTTTTGAACTTGCGCCAACTACTATGGGGTTAATAAAATTAGCCTTCAAAGTTTTATGTGTGAGGGTGGGATTAAATTAATTACTGAATATTTTGCAGGTGTCGTGTATCAAGAGAATGCTGAATTAAAACATAAAGTGAGCATGTCGGAGAAGTTAGCTCGCGGCCACGTGGTGCGCGCATTTAGTTCGAACCAGTTTAATTTAGTTTTAACTAGTTAGGAATAATATTTGTTATACCCGTAACGATAACCACTCTAATATAATAATAATGTCGGAGACACCTCGTCTGGCCGCCATCGGTGTCCAGCGCGTGGGCGTGGGGTGTCGTGAGACAATACAAAAGGGAAATAATCACTTAAACAACATGGAAATGCTTTGTGATTAGTGACAGTGAAAGAATTTCAATTTGATAACGATGTTTGTATAAAAAGACCCACTCTTCGGCCCTATATCTGTCTCCGAGCTCCACAGCCCGCGGCAGGCGCCCGCCGCGAGCGAGCATTCCCTGTGTTTAATTGCATTCCTACGTCCCGGCCGCCCCGCACTCAACAGGACACATAGCGCTTAAGAAATATGCTAATTAATTTACGTTCCCAACGAATACTGCCAAGACATTATGTTAATTACTTTTGAATCAAATATTTGATAATCAAATCGCCAGTTACTCGTCGAGATTCGAACCCAAGACCTTTAGTGTAATCTGAACTTGGACTTACTGTCGAGGTGGTGTTTATCCTAAGGTATACTTGGGTATATCGAATTAGCGTTAATAATTCTTATAATTCCAACAAGATTGATGGAATATTTCCCATCATATGTTTTCGTAGTACAATGCCATAACATAGTAATGTACATACCATAGACCGGTTCACCTTCCACCGCGGCGTCGTGGCGTCGTGGCGTCGTGGCATAGACACACGCCGTGACATCATTTGTATACACTATGTACTTATTCGTCCACATTCCGGTTCTAATATCGATTGATATTTTAGTGAAGATATGATAGTCCATTGTACCAAGCCTCACTTCGCGGAATAATAAATGTAGCTAATATTTTCGTGGGTTGCTCCAAAGTACATAAACCTAATTAAGTTATTGGGAGTATGTTTTTTATTACGAAAGTACACTATCGTTGCTAAGTAACGACCAATATTTGATTGCATCAGCTACTGCTGCTGTGCGGCAGGCGGCCGGCGGAGGCTCGCCGCCCGCGCGGAGAATAAAGGCGTTATTTTATGTACGAATTTTATGAGTCCGGAGCGGTGCGATCGGCGCGTAAACTATCTCGAATGACGTTTATGGAGCGCTAAAATTGACCTACACGCCATTTTATAGAATACATATGACACACTGCTTGCAGATTATACGGGGTTTGTTGAATTTAGGAAGCCTCTCAATGCGGTTTAAAAATATTGCATATTTGTTTTATTTTCTCAAAACGGCTTGTTTAAGTGCTCTTATTTTCCATTTAAAAGGAGTTACATTTTTATAATCATAATCATCATAAAATATAATCGTTTATATTGATCGACATTTTACAAACAAAATGACGCTGATGTTGCAGGATCGCGGTAGATTAACTGTAGGGTTTAGTTTTAAACGACAACAATTATATACGTTCGAAGTAAAATAATTTAATCGATTTATGTTAAACAGCATTTTAGCGGCCCACAGTGCGGATATCCGAAAATTGCGAAAACGGCAAGAATTTATGTTTTTAATACTATTCGGTTGGTTTCCGGACCGGAATCCAATTACGAGTGCATCCTGCATATGCATGAATGCAACCACGCAAGCACGTGGGCGGCGCGGCCGGAACCGCGCCCAGTCGGGGACGATTTAAGGTTCAATTTTGAAATATGTCCTCATACTCGTATATATATGGATTTCGGGATTTTGATTTGAGCGCTATCAGGCTTCGAGTTACAATTGAATAAATAAATTGAATCGTAATTGGTCTGTAGCTTTGTGAATCACATTAATGTGGAAAGTACCTATTGTCGGTCGAATTAGATTTAATAGTGTAATTCGAATTAGATTAAATAGTGTATTTGTAATCTTATGTACTTATATTTAAGTATTTATACATGGACATACATTCATACATGTTTCATACACAACAATGGAATGTTTTTTCGACTCTTGAAATTTACAAGTTAGCTAAAATTGTGGTACAGCTGTGGAAACCAGTCCGGTGAACTATTAGCTCACGTGTACAGATGTGTCGTCCACGGGCCGGCAGCGGAAACGCAGCAGAGAGGGTTCAATCTGACTCGCACTCGGTCGGGAATCGTATAGTGTCGAATACATGAATACAATCATTTTAATATTATCCATTATAAGATGGATTAAGTTAGGTTTCTAACGGGATAGGCAGAAAGGATCGAGTTTTGCAATTAGTAACTTGTCTGGCGCGGAAACCAACCTGGGACCCTCCACACACAAACCATAACCGGCCAGCGTGTAAGGTCAATGACTTCCGGAAAAACAGGCCAGTGACATACTCGTAGATACATATAATGTGTGATGTAGTACACTTGATAACAACACGGAGCATGCTTGAATCTATTGTGAGTCTATTGTTGTGTTCAAAATGGCGGGCGCGCCGCTTCCTACGAACATTGACATCATTTCTGTCCAATATTCTGATAACAAACACCAAACAGAATTCACTTTGACGTGAACGAGATATAAGAGTATCGTTGTAGAACAATCGCCTCCATTATAACGATACAATGATTATGTAGATTTATACGTTTTTTTTATAGTTTTATGCAATCCAATTTATTTATTCCATGTTGTATACAAATTTAGTTTAATACATTTTTTATCGATTTTATTTTTATTCAATCGACGGACCAATTTAAATGGATAGAGAAGTAATAACATGATAGGCACATAACTGTCACTTGCAGGCTCTCCGATGCTCAGTCATGAGCGGAAGACATCTGCATACAAACAAGTATTTCAGTAATTTCTACAGGAGTACAGCTGTCCCCGCGGGCTCGAGAGGTTCGAGCACAAGCGCTTCGGACGCGATAGTGTAGCTTTGTTAGTTCCGTCGCAGTCGACTGCACATTATGTCTTGAAACTAGTTGTAGCGATAGCGTCCCAGCCCCACGACTTGCAAAAAATAAAAGTTACACCGCCGGCCCGACCTTTACGGCCGAACAATTTATGCCGCAATAAACTTGTAGAAAGACGTCTCGCTAACTACGGCGATCCAATCTGCCGTTACGGCATCGACGATAATAAAAATAAATCACTTGCCAATAAACACTTTGCGCTGAGTTAGGGCGCTAAGCTCCCTCGGCGCTCGATACATCTAAAGCTGGGCGTGTCGTCGCGCTGTGTGCTCTCACAGCCGACGCGTCCCTAGAGGTGGCTGATACTTATAAAGCGATTTTTGTAAACATTTTCTTGTAAATGTTCATATAGTGGTAGCAGCCCGGGGACCTCTGCCTGGACTCATTAGTTTCTCTGGCTGACGCGCGACATTTGTGTGAACATTATCCTAGACTTAGGTTTTAGCTAAAGAGACAGTGAGGGTGAGTAAGGATGCCGTACCGTAAAGTGCGAGAACATTCTAAATCATTGATCATAACACTAAGATAATTTTTACATGTAGACGCAAAATATTAAGATAAATATTAAAATGTCATTAATGTCAGAAAATACTGACCACGTAGCATCAGGTGGTGTCTGCCCGCTGGGTGGAATCTAAACAAAATGAATTAATAAAAACACTTTGAATATTGAGTAAAGAAAATACCCAGCGAAATCGTATTTTGTTTATCTTTGCCAATTCAATATAAAAGGGAGGTATTTTAAAGATTTGTCTGATCCAGTCAGCGAGAACTGGCAGCGATGGAAATAACACTCGACAATAAATACTTCGCGCGCACGAGAGCCGCCGCTCCCAGCGGTTCGAAGTAATATCTCGCAGCGACAATCCTTTGTATCGTCTGCGAGTATCGACGCTTCGACAGGGGGTTGTTACATTATCGCATAAATTGGAGTGTCTGTATGTTAAGCCGCGTCCGCACACGTCACCTATCGACCGGTGGGACCTGACCTTAAGTATGCTGCCAAGTAAACCATGACCCACCCTTCTGGGCGAGATCGGGCCGACAGAAAACTTTTGGGCACGTAGACTTTTTCACAATAATAATGATT
Source organism: Myscelus amystis hages (assembly GCA_018244895.1). Lineage (NCBI taxonomy): Eukaryota > Metazoa > Arthropoda > Insecta > Lepidoptera > Hesperiidae > Myscelus > Myscelus amystis. Next base: position 858 of record DWQT01002665.1, on the reverse strand, counting down.
TTCTCCTGTACTGTTAATAGCAAGTGATGTTTTAAGCTTAAAATTGACTTTATTTTGTATAGTAAACTCATCCTCATTTTCCCCAATGTTTCCTGGATACTCCGAATCGTAATGAGCACTAAAGTAATTAACTATAATATATGAATAATATAATACTCGTAAGTAGTGACTTTAGTAAGAATCAAGATTATTGGAGAAACACCTAAGTAATGTTGCATATAAGAAGGAAATGCTATTCCGTCGCCAGAAGACACACACATCGAATGTTGTGTAAGACGCTGGAATTGCAATATCCATGATGGTTTCACAAAATTTTCAAAATTGTCCATTACTTTGATAAAATATAGATATAAAAAAAATTACGTTGTATTTCCATGAGAATAATGATAAACAAAAACCAATTGCAATTCGTATATGTTATATCATTGTTGTTGTTAAATAAACTGCAGTCATGTTTGATGCATATCCGTGTATGCATGATGCATCGTGTAAGGTCGTCGTCGATGAGGTGTAATTAGCAACAACGAGATGCACAAAAAAATTATTAATGTTCGCGTGGGAAGTGGATTTCATTAATACAATACACAAAGACGTGGTAATTCATTTGATACGTTAAGATATAATATACCTGTATAAAATAATAATAATAATAATAATATCTTAAGACAATTCCACACACGGCTGTCTGATTGCAAATTAGGCAATTTATTGCCCGTGTTATGGTAACCGGATAGCTGATATACTTACATATATACATGTTATATAATACTTATATAGACAGTTTTATTACGACCAGACACAGAACAAACAAATGTGCTCATCACACAAATGTTTGTCCTGGGTGGGAACCGAACCCAC
>DWQT01002664.1:0-13732 GCA_018244895.1 Myscelus amystis hages | reverse complement strand
AGGAATATTCCTACCAAATTTCAAGTCTCTAGGTCGTCTGGTTCCAGAGATATCGTGATGACTCAATATATATATCGCTGTAACTCTCCTGCTATATAGATTATCGATCTATCACAATCTTTTGTAAACTCCGTTATCTTTGTTATCAGGCGCAGCTGATAAGGAGGCGGACGAGGAAGAGGGCAGCGCCGGAGCGGCGACCACCGACGAGACGGAAGAAGACGACCACGGTAAACACATCTTGCCACTGGCGGCTCAACATCCGGTCATGTAAGTTCGTGGTAGACCCTCGAAGTAACCTTATATCTGCAGCTTTATGAAAGAAGAGAGAAATGAAAACAATTCGTGATATAGCCAATCCGCGTTGGTGTTTCATAAGAATATGAGTAGTTAAATATGTTTATCGACCTAATACTGATACGTACTGAGCATCTGAAAGTGCCAAAGGATTACCTTTTAAAAGCCACGAAAATATTGACACAATTTCGTTTATTTTCAATTTATTTTTAATGTAACCCTTGCTATAGATTACACCTATCAATCGCAACTAGCTATAGGTATTTGTCCAATTCTATAAAACGAATCAATCGCTGAAAGACATTCTACCTTCCTAATGAATATCCCGTGCAACTGAAATTATTCCCGATAAATGAAATAAATCTCTCATTCAGTACCGTTTGAAATTAATCACGATTACCATTTGTCGAGGAACCTGACATTTCATTTACCTCGATAATACTATTAAATATACTTATTCCGACGAGTTGAATTGAAATTATTTCAATTGCGAGGTAATCATAAAATCTTAAAATGGATTAATTTTAGGAAGTTAGTAATAATTGTTTTTTTTCACTTTCAGTGAGATATCTGCAAGTCAGCAGGATTTCTTTAAGATGCTGGATGAAAAAATTGAAAAGGTATGTAGTTGTCACGGAACAGATAAAAATCAAATTCAATAAAAAGGGCGGATATATTCATATTTTGTTCTTCCTTCTTAGGGCAAGGACTACGACTCTTCTAGCGAAACGGAGGTGCGAATTGAGCAAGAAAGACGAAAAAGATTAATTGACCAATGGCGCTCGGCATCACTCTCTACACAATCATCCCAATCTCAGCCAAGTCCTCCGACACCGGCCAGAAGACGCCTCGCCAGGCCCCCGCAGCCGCCGGAACGTCAGCACAGCCCGGGAACTATACGGCGATGTTATAGGCAACAACACGTTCCCGAAGGCATGTCTCCCCCTCCGAGAAGATCGCACAGTGCACAGTCCCACCACCCCCCGGAACAGCGTCCAATAAACGGGGATAACTGGCACGACCCCACAAAGTCTCCAGTCAAAAGACCACAAAGCGCCGGTGCCAACTGGAAGAGTAATCCCAAAGTGGCACCGTACAATCAAAAGCCAAAAAAGAATGAGGCGAACGAGAACCAAAGATGTATCCAAAAAGACATTGAATCGTCCGATGCTAGTCAAGACACCTCGCAAGTTACCTTCAACCCTACATTCCAGACTCACAGCCCGGCGCACTCCGCCAAATCGCAGCAACCGTACATAACGCAAATCATAAACTATCCGATTTCGCAACAAGTGACACCGCCCTCACCGCCCAAGTACATAGCACCGCCCGAGGAGTACCAGGACCCGCAGAATAATGTCATTGACAACAAATACAGCAGCACACAAAGACAAAGTCCGGTTACACAAACGAATTCCCAGTCCCACATTTACTATATCCACGGGAACGCCACGACGAGCGTAACGCCGGACATTGTCCAGCAAAGACAGCAAACGGCAATACACTTACAACAGTACGTTGCAATGAAGCAGGCGCAGCAACAGATGTACTCGTATCTGCAAAGAGGTCCGCACACAGTGTTCCCCAATGTGGACTACACCCAGAATCCTAGTGCGAGGTTGTACGAGAATGAAGAGTTCATAGCGCAATATGGTCATCCGGCCATGCGGCCCCATAGCGCTCCAGCGCCGGTCGGCGTAGTGAGACCCATGCCAATCGCCCCAGGTTACATGTCAGACGGCTCGCATATGGTCCAAATGCCGATGTGGCCGCACATGCCCCCAGTCGTATCCACGATGGGCCCATGGATTCCCGGTCAGACGCCGCCAGAAATGCAGTACTACCCGCAATCTCAGTTCATGCCGATGTACCGAGCCAACTCAGCGGGGTCCGCCGGAACGCTAACGAGATACCACAAGAAGGACGCGGGCGATGGTGATGTGAAGAATGTGTGCCAAAGTATAAATCTGGTGAGGCAGAAGCAGATAGGGCAGATCGTGTCGATGCCGGGGCAGGAGCTGACGGTTTGCAACAATCCCAGCGAGAGCCCCAGTCCGGCGTCCGTGAGCACCGACAGTGGGGTGTCCCCGGGCAACAGCGCCCCCAACTCCAAATCCTCAGTATTCAGCGCCCCTGTAGCCACGGACACCTTCAACAACACGATAGATAATAAAGCGAAAAAAATCAAAACTGTCCCATTCGCCACGCGGTCCCTTAAAAGCTCTAAAAGTCTAGATTCTTAGCTAAAGTTTGTAATTATGTAGATTTTCTAAGTGTCCCTAGCGTCTAGTCGACGGATGATATGTAAAGTATAGTGAAATTAGATTCCAAAGTGCTTATCATTGTATAATTACATGTGACTATATCGAGAAATTTTTTATCGATCGGTGTTATAAGGTTGGTCTCGTGGATGTAGTTTAATTATTATTATTATAATAATAAATAAAATTAATATCACTGCTGCTACTCTGTGACTGTTTCGATGCGATGGTACGTTCGATGTATTACTTTCCATATTACGTTACATATTAGATTAGTCTGTGAATGTATTGTAATTATTTTGTAAATTTGTTTCGTGGTGTCCGAATGTGTCGTATGAATGTCTATTAGAAACGGGTATGTAATGTTAACTTATTGACTTGTCATTAATTTATCAACGAACGATCACAAACGAAGACTCGCGAGTGACACTTCAATTGCCGAGTGATGCATTTTAAACTATTCAATAATAACGATAAACATATGTTCTGTTGTTTTATTTAATGTTAACTATCATTTGCCGAGAGAGAAAGGGAAGTTTTAAGAAAACAAAAGTTGTCAGTACTTTACCTCTCTGATAAAATGCTAGTTAGTAAATTTCACACCAGAAAGAAACCTGGAATATGGAACTTTAAAATGACTTTGTTGGCACCTTTACCTTGGTCAAATAGAGAAACTAACTGCTAAGCCAGAGGTCGTGGGTTCCATTCCCACCCATTACCAATATTTTTGTTAAATGGTAAAATTTTTGTTGTAGAACATCTATAAAGTATATGATTATCAGATGTCCGTTAATATAGCATTAACATTACATTGCCTAATTTGGAATCAAGCGTAGAATTGACCCAATTCCCAATATTTATTATTAATTGTAAATTAATTAATCAAATAATTCAAAATCGTTGACCTCCAGTGAGAATATCTTTTACAAGGGTTTCAACAGCCCTCGGGGGCTAAAAGGAAATATGGAAGCCATCTGCCACCAACCCTTCAAAGGACACTCGAATGAGCGCGGCTTTACGCGCAACTTATCGCCAATTAAACTAATTAGTGCGAAAATAAAAACGCCTAGGTGCCATCTGGCTTCTGAACGTAATAACGTTAACAGTAGTTAAATTAATTAATTGTAACACAGTTGCCAGTCATTAAAATGCCGCTGGATTAAATTTCGCCGGGAAATCCAGACGTCTGGTAATTGTGAGACGTATATACATACATATAACCTACATTGCGGCTTGAATTTATATATGTAAGGCTCGCAAACTTAGCAAATAATATAAACAGTACCCTAACGCACTAATTATTATTAACACCTATTACAATCTGTATTTTGAATTCAACTGAGATTAGATACTGTAAAGTTTTAACTTTATAACGAATATAATATATTTAACGTGATATAGCAAGAAATATGCCAATATTCTAATTAATTCACATATGTCGAAAATACAAGGAAACCAACATATTCGCCAATATTCCAATTAATTCACATATGTCGAAAATACAAGGAAACCAACATATTCGCCAATATTCCAATTAATTCACATATGTCGCAAATACAAGGAAACCAACATATTCGCATATATAATTATCGTATGCACCTTTATAAACGCATTACATAAAGCACGATTAAAACAATTTAAAACCGTTAACATAAAGTCGTGCGCTGTAGGGCTGGTTATTATGTAGTGACGTCATAAAAACTTTTCATCATTTCTCACACAAAACATAACGCATTGCAGTACACCCGTCTCGCTCACTCGCTGTGCAGATGAAATAATCCGCAATATCCTCAAAAAGGAGTGATGCAGGCGTTCGCAGAGTTGTCTATGGAGTGCAATGTTGGAAGCGCCGTGTTCCTTTTTCGAATGTTTTTTTTAGTCGCTAATGTTGTCTATGGCTTCTACTACATGATACAAAGAGAAAACGGTTTGTACTAACAAAGGTGAATATTTCTATATATTTGATAAAGATTTTACAGAAGGCCTTTTTTTCCGGAAAGCTGCAATATGTGAATTGTTGTTTTCAGCTTTGATGATTGTGATACTGATAGGCAGACATTTAACACTTGCAAAAGTCTAGTCTAAATGCCTAATATCAGTGAACATAAGCCGACTAAATTTACTTGTATACACGAAACAGAAAAATCAATTATCCCGTCAATCTAAAAGTATGTTTTATTTATGTTAAGTACTTTATAAACCACAATGAAAACAAATTTAAAGAAATAAACGGAACTCGGCACTTACCTGGAGTCGTACTGAAGCTAAGGGAAAGGCGGAAAGTCGATCAAAACTTTGACTTCTACTTCGCTAGGGTTGGCCGTTTAGTAGTGTTATACATAGTATATGTATGTATATCTATTGTCATGCAAAACATTCGCAGTTATGTTGCGATAGTTTCAAATAACTGCGCTGAAATCTTTATATGGTATCGAAATTAATTAGCATTTATTTTAATAATATAAATAATGATTTTTATAACATTGCCAGTGTGGTAGACTATAGCCTAAAAGCCTTTGTCTATGAAAGGAGACCCGATCCAGTAATGGACCAATAAAAGGGGTCAAAATAAAAATTAATATACGGTAGTCGTACAAAGTCGCGTTGAACACGGGGCCTAGGCTGTGACGTCACAGGTCGAGTGACATGGCTTGTGGCGGGAAGAGAGCGCGGCGCCGCGGCTGTCAGTTCGGTTTTAGGCGGGAAGAGGAATGCAGTTGCGTGTGTTAAAGATGTTTAATTATTGTTACTTGTTACATTATCAAATCAGTGTTCGTGATTATTTTATTATGTAGTCGATTATACATTCGGCTCAAATACATTAATCTTCAATAGTTATTACACGTAATTTTAACGAGATGTCGGTAATTCCATACGACCATGTTCATTTCCTTCCATTAACTATTCATTTTGCTCCACGCACACCGCCCTCGCACCGCTTCTCGCACCGAACCCTAATGCTCCTTTAGACAATAGTCTTACCGCGAACGATATTAAAAATCTTGACTAGAACACTAGTTGTTAACTGCGTGTATGTTAACGCAGAAATCGAATTTCGAAAAACCAATACAGGCAATTTTTTAAATTTACAATCCAATTTAGTTGTCTTCAGTCTTACTTCTAAGCCGACGAACTTTCATGATATCTGTCAACCCCTATTTTAGTCCTTTAGGTGTGGGATATCCAAAACCCCTGGCTTAGTGGTCACTTACATAACATAAAGAATAAATGTGTATATCAGAATTCGTAGTTCAGAGGTTTCGACTGTGGATTATTTAGGCTAAATCAATATAACATTAGTAGGGGTGCCAACCGTAATACTCGATACTTTTAATATAATTACAATTATAAATTAATAATTATAATTATAATTATTGTAAATTATAACGGCTCGCTTACCCGTCAATGCTGAGGGGATGTCCTAACAAAATCCTCTTTTAAAGTACACTTGTACATAGTTTGCCCGCGCCGTGCGATTGCTGGGGATTTGTGTGAAATACCCTTAATAAAAATACACTTTAGGGCCGGCTGAACGAAATGGTTGTTTTCAAAAGAGCTTTCGCTTATTGGTATATTATATTAAAGTTTTCATTGCTAAAAAGATTTATTATGATTAAATTCATGAGTTTCGTTTGTTGCGTGAATAAGTAACTTACTTTTGAATTACATTATAGAATTAATAAATGAGAGTTTACTGGAAATTTCGGGTTTGTTTATAACTTTGTTTTAGAAATAATTTCTGTGCTTTTTGAAAATCCCTCACTTAAAGAATCAAAGCTTGTCATATTCAAAATTAAATGTAAAAATGAGTGTCTAGGATTATGATTGGTACTGAAAATGTACCATATAAACTATCAAAACCAGGATACCAGACGAGTAAAGTCACGGCAATTAGTATGGAAACTGTTCTATAAATGTGATGTAAACTCAAGAGAATTACATAAAAAATGCCCCTCTACCGCCTCTCCTGTAATGAGAATGTGTTGTTTAATTACAGAAATAGAACAATATGTATTGTTCTGGGAATAGGACAGATAATTGTTCTTCGAATTTTCATCGAAGCTGAGAAAGAATTACGTGGAACTTAATTCAAACGGTGGAACTGGCGGTGCTTTTAAATATTACGATTAATGTTTGACGTCAATTATTCCAGGTACTTAGTTTTTTTAGTTGCTTTTTCGTAACTTACATTATTATACGGACTTCCCACGCTTTTAACAGTTCCATGTTCAAAAATTATTTCCAAAAATTATTTTCATTTTTTGGTCTGAGTTCCATCAAAAGCTTCTTATTTAATTTTTTTATACCATGAAAGACACGTAAAACGATAAAGACACGTGTACAGTTTAAAGGCAAATGGGAGCTTATGAAGTGGGTTAAATTTAATTTGTAAAATACCCTTGCATAGTTACACGTGAAACTAATAACAGTGTATAAAAGATGACTTGTATCGACCGACACTCGGCGCCAAGCGCACGCTCTCGGCCGCAACATTGAAAGGCCCTCGGTAGTGTTCGAGTGCTCTTGGTCTAATTCCGAGACCAGAGCGAGACCACGGAAACGCTTTTAATTAACCGCTACGACATAGCGAATGACGTATGCACGAAAAACAGGCTATCAATATGCAATACATAATATACCCACTATCTCTAACGTCAAAGGAATTCGTTTTAGGAGTACAGTAGCGCCATCTGTCGTAAGCTGAAACTGAATGTTAGGTTAGTAACGGAATTCGATATTTTCCCGCGAAAAAAAGTAAGTTACGTCACTCTTTCGGTTCTGCCTTCAACGAAAAAAACATATTTCAAGAAAAACAAAGAAACCAATAAATTATATTATTAATAGGGATGTATTTAAAATGTAACTACCAGTGTATCAAATTCGCTTCTGAACTAAATTACTTGTTTTTATGGGTAATCTGAAAAATACTCTTTATAAATATAGTCATATTTCTTGTGCTCAGACCTCCGTTAAATTCTCTATCGAGCTCAATATCAACGCTGCCATTAAGGAAATTAGATGCCTTCTCATTTCGACCCCGTATTTCCTTTAATGCTCTACCTTATGACGCTCAAAGGAATATTTTAATGTTTTTATAATGCGCTGATCGCATTATGAAAACGAGGAAATTTTTATTGCGATAAGTAATGCATTGTTTAAAGAATAATTCAATTGGTTTAATAGCATTTGTTTCCAATATAGCCCTTTCGTTTGACGAAATTACTGCTAAATAATTTTATCTTCTATCTCACTCAAACTCATACCGCATCTCTGTCTTACAGCGACATTCGAATTTTAAAGAGCTTTTTTACGTTTTTCTTCTTTTACGATAACCACTAAATAACTGCAGTACATTGCAATCCATGTGATTAACAAAACAATCGTTCTTAACTAAAGATTGAGTAAAATAACGCCTAACAAGATTAACCAACAATTCTCGTATAAATGTTTATTGTTTACCTCATGTGGGTGAGACGCCTTGCGGCTCGTAATCGCGTTTCAGCGAGTTGGAAATTAGCATCGCTTTTGTGAGTTTCGGTCCCAATTACATTATCATACGCCCAGAACGCCTGCGGTAAGAACACAATTATTTCTTTTGCTACAAAGCGGGCTTAATATCGTGTGGTTTGAGGCGTGTGGAAATCAAACTCGTAACACAGAACTTAATGTAACATCTAAGATCTAGTAAGAACTAGAAATACTAACGTTTAAGTGGAGTTACATCATGAATTTTAAAATGTTTTACGGGATTCAGTGACTGCGTAAAATGAAAAGCTCACATATTACCTCTTTTACACAGTCTTATCGACTGACCCCTTGGTCGAGTGGTGAGGCTGACCGCTAAACCGGAGATCGTGGGTTTGATTCCATCCCACGACAAACATTAATTTGTTCTGTGTCTAGGTGCAATAAAAAGACGTATATAAGTATTATATATACTCAATATATGAGCGAGGATTATATGGTGTATCAGATGGCTGACTACCATAGTAGGTACAGGTGCAGTCTAGTTTGGGATCCCAAGGTATTATTTTTCTTGTTTATACCATCACGCCGGGGCCATAATCGGGTAGATAGGAGGCGCCGACTTATTATATCTAGCCTTACAGACCTGACGTGCTTACATTCATCACTCTCTTTATACATTGCCGTAAGGAACCTGGTGTTAAGGTGTAATATATAAGGTATAATTATAAGTTTGTTTTATTCGACATTTAGCTTTTAAAGTGTTTCATAATCATCATAAATAATTTACCTTTTCAACGGTTCGCATTGCAAGTCGTATTGCGAGGAGCCTTTCAAAAGAGTTCTTATCGAAATGCATAGTTTGTTATTATTAACCTCGCAACAACTTATTCGAGATTGTTGTGACCCAGTTCTGTTTCGCAATTGAAAGAATTCACCGCTATAGAAATTGTAGCGCTTTCTTTAATAATACCGACACTTGGGTAAAAGAATGGATACATAAGAGTATTTAATTAAGTGTCCTTAACGCTATCTAAAGGTACCTTTAATAACACTTAAATTGCTTTCAGGTCAAATTTTTGTAGGACTCTGGTAGATTATAGCTTGGTAGCAACTTTTAATTAATAAAATGTATGTAAATGTGTGTTTCACAGCTGCAAGATTATATTCAATGGCTCATGTATCATCTTTATTAATCGCGAGCATGGTTATTGAAAGTTAAAATCAAGTACCGGGGATATATCTGCACATTTCCTTAATTAACCCTTCGATATAGCTCAAGAGAAGACGCCAGGGAGGGCCTGTAATGCCCTTGATGTACAACAAATGTATTCTTCGAATCCCCTCGCGTAATTGGGGCAGGCTTCGGCGCGTTTACTACGTACCGATACTCGTTGATGCTTTGGTCCATATGCGTAACGGACACACATTATCCGATATATACCTACATAATGTGAGGTTAAGCGATCTTGTAAACTACTCAAGGTATCGATAAGATTTTTTTATATATCTGTTAATCGATATTGCGTTTTTTTTACAATTGAATGTGCAGTGCTATTTTTGCCACAGTATATTTTTGTCACTTTATATAATTGTAGCAGGCGTCCCACAGCTGAGCATCTCGCCCAGAATATGCACACTGCGACGTCCCAGTGCGACGGATAAAGATAGAACAACAAAACTGTCCAGCCCTTTTCGCGTCCCACAGCTGGGCAACTCGCCCAGAATATGCGCACTACGACGTGTGAATTTATAGAACTTTAAATACTAAATAATTTCGAACTGTGACTGAAATGGAAGATCACATCGCCATACTGATGTTAGTTAACTGATTTAGTCAAGATACCACTCAACTATCAGAAGACTGTTAAACTGCTAAAAGGATTGTTGATAGAATACAAGCATTTGGTTACTAACAATTCTATAACTCCTTTAGTACATCAAAAGGCTTTGAGAGCTCGAACCCCGGATATAATCAGTTGCCAGGCAACCCGGTATATCCCCCCGATATGTCTTGTTGTCGGCCGTCCCATTAGCTGGCATTACGGTACTGAGACAATCGCTTTTGATGCTTTTCTTTCAATGGATTCTGGTAAACAAATCGAAATCGTCTAGAATCTTGCAAAGTTTTGTTATATGGCGTCTGCTGTATGGAGCGAATGCTGTCTGCTGTATGGATGTAAGCAGCGAAAGTAAATTCTTCTAGAAACAATAATATGAAGATATTTCTTCATATCTGTAAATCGAAAACGTAACCATGTGAATGATTACAAAGGATTACATTAATACTTTAAATATTTTGAGATATAAGATTTAATTGTACAATTGATTGATTTTCGTGGTTTTCAAGGCTTTCTTAGGTCCATCAAATAGGATACTGGCTGATGATAGGGTCAAGAGTATCGGAAACATGTTAGTAGACGACTCTTTAGGCAAAAATGGACACTTGACACTTCCTGCCTCTCCATCTATTAGAAAGGGACAGAACATATGTACATTACCCAAAACAATGCCTATTAACCTATTCAGTTTCAATAAAATAACGATAATCGTAATATTTTATCTCTAACTGTATTAAACTGCATATCCCTAAGGGATATAAGTGTGACTGTGTGTGTGGAACTAAAAGGTCCTTCAGACGCGAAACTTGCGTTCGACACTAGCGAACAGAGGTTAATGAACTTTAAAAGCAAGTTATTATAAAACAAACATCTTCCAAGTAGGAAGATCAAGTTCTTTAACGGGGAATCGTTATTTTGTTAAAGCAAAATGATCATAAAATCCGTGCACCGGAGTTCGTTTCAGATTGGCAATGACATTTGTAACAAATTAATAGTTCAGCACATCTGACCTATGTAGCGTTTGCACATTTTTTACGACTAAATACTAAATTTTCGTTTAGTACCCCGATCCATTGGAGATAAGATTTCGCTAAGTATATCATCCTAATGTCAATAACAATGAATTGAATACGACAATTATTGATGCCTTATATACTTTAGTGACATTATATTTTGACACATGTACAATAAAAAATATATTAGGATCACTCAGAGGGTTGACGCTGTATTTATAATGAATTTTAGTGAACACTCGACTAATATTACTCATACCAATACGAAAAATTTCACATTCAGCTTTTATAAATCATTTTAAAATTAACCTTAAGTATGTGTTATATTAAGGTACATTTCACTTATTCAACGAACGTGGCTTACCAGCTGTGTTATAGGGAAACTGCTTACTGCGATTTACAGGACAAACCCTTCAGTGTAGTGGCGTGCGAGTCGGATGCCGGTGCAAACGCGGCACGCGTGCAAGTGCAGAGGGGTGGAGGTCGACGACCTCGCTGGTGCGAGCGGGCCGGGATCTGAATGAAATTCTGAAATTCGCTCAAAATTGAAATCGATGAGCAATAAGAATTTATCGTCTCGCATTGTTTTAGCTGCGCGAGTTTGTAATGAGATTAACGGGTATTAACGGCTTTATACAGGTCACCCGGGTACACCCGGATATACCCGGCTATAGTGATACTAGCTGACCCGGCAAACGTTGCTTTACCATAAATTATTACCACAAAAAGGCTTATAGTGAATCAATCATAGACATAATAAGCTCTAGCGGACTTTTTTTAGAACTTTTTAAGGTGAAAATATATTATGATATTTTCGTAACTTTCACCGTTTACGCAGCGCATGCAAGGAAAGCTCTCAAACAAAAATCCCGTTTTTGCAACACTTTACGTTGCTGCTCCACTCCTATTAGTGATAGCATGATGTTACCTAGCTTATAGCCTTCCTCAATAAATGAACTATTTAACATAAAAATATTTTTTCAATTCGAACCAATAGTTCCTAAGATAAGCGCGTTCAACCACACAAAGAAACTCTTCACCTTTATAATATTAGTAGGTATAGATTAGTGCGGCAGCTAATCCTGTTAAAGCTAAAACTACATATTGCACTGCTTCAGTTTGATAGGTGTAAGCAGGATTCAATGAACGATATAAGTTTCGTATTGTTTTATACTGCATTGCATCAACTACCTCATTATTATGTACCCCAAAAATCTCGATTCGTTTAATATTGCGCTCGCTACAGATTGAGAATTGAAATTGCTTCAGTGTACACGCGCAAAGAAACAATTTGATTGGACAATATGATATTAGTGCTTAAATCATTATTACAATATTTATTTACTTATGTATTCTTTATTGTAAATCTTTATCGCATAGTAGATAGTTCGACTTAAATAAATAGTTCATTAAAAATAGTTCGAATTAAATAAATCTTATTTTAATAATAGTAACATGCAAATTGACAACTCGAACGTTTTATTTGTCTATGTTCGTGTTCAACGCAAATATTGATTTGAGCTTGTTCATAGACAACGATGTGTCGGAAATTAGTAGCGACTACAGTTTCCGCGGGAAACGCCTTGCTTTAAATTGAAGCATTTTTGTGTTGCATGACAACAAACTGCCAAACTGGTTGGTTTTGAGGAATTTAGTTTAGTATGTAATGAATTACTGAACATAATATAATATAGTCCGAACTAAATGCAGTATAATAATAATAATAATAATAATAATAACTTAGGACAATTCCACACACGGTATAACCACACAGTATAACATTATAGTTATACAGCCACGCCTAATTCATATGGGGCGAAGCTGAGACTAAGGATTTTTTCCGTCTTGACAACCTTTGTTCGCCTTCCATGTTTGTTGGGAGCTTTCATGACGGATAAAAGTCGGAATTTTCTTGATGATAATCATCTTCCGTTGGTTAGTAAGTAAATACTTATGTAACATTCGTTTCAGAGCTGCCCTTAACCTAAATACTTTCAATTTGTTTAATGAAAAATTCAATGTTTTCCCTGTGCACGTTAACGTTAATAGCATACATTTTTTGTCTATCGTATATCCAGTGAAGCTTTTATATTCTGTCTCAAAGTTATCTGTGGACGTATTTATACTAGTGTAGCTGGATACATTTAATTAGTGTAAAAGCATCGAACGGGCCGCGCCTGCTCAGACGGCGTTAAATGTAACTGATTTCCGATTGATACTGAGAATTGTATTGTTTTACATTTTTTCTTCAAGTTCCATCTTCTTTATTATTATTATAATTTATTATACCATCACACTAGTTCCCTAAAGAGTCATGCAAAATGCGTCAGTCTAAATAAATTTTTAGTGTTACTTTTCAACTTCAAACTCTAAACGCCTGTCTGAATCAATTAGAAATTACAATTGTGGAAGTATACGCATGATTGCAAAAGAACTATAGTCGTTGTGTCAAAGTACTATAAACTGAGTTTAAATGTTATTATTATGTTATTTTTATATCTGTATCAGCGTCGCTCTGACCCCCTGGAAAATTGCACGCAATTAAATTTTAAAGAACTCTTGATAGTCTTTTCAATGCGTGACCGATATGGCGTGTCTTATAGCTTTTTTGTGCTTCGCGAAGCGCGTGAAGGCTTTCGCGGTTGTTCTCGTTGGATAGGTCATTAGACTGCGTTTATCGTCTTTTTGTCTGTGTATCTAAGCGAGCCAAAACCTCTTTAATTACAGCACGTAACTGGATGTAATGTCATTTTTCAATTAAGATAAATAGAAAAATGGAAAAAAACACAAGAGAGGTGTCAAGGGACACCCGGATGGAACGAAGTTCCTTTCGATTAATTAGTGAAGGAATTGT
>DWQT01002663.1:0-13736 GCA_018244895.1 Myscelus amystis hages | reverse complement strand
AAAGCAACGATTCTTTTTTTTATTTTATTTATGTACACACAGTAATGACAAACAATTATGGATATTGAACAGTTGTACAAGGGCACTGCTTATTCCATACTGAAATATCTTCCAGTGGGCCCGCTGGTGGAAAAGTCATAATCGGCGAAACGAACCTAGTGCGTACTAGACATAAAAGGAATTACTCTAAAACTAAAATATAAATGATAATACAGAGTAATATGTATATAAATTTAAACGGATACAAATAAGGTAATAAACAAACATAGAACTAAGCGATAGAAAATTAAATGGAAACTGACAATAATGCTATATGCAGGAGTTGAGATAGAATTCTTTAACACGCCTTTTGTAAATTGAAATACCAATTTTTTTTTTATTAACCTAGCAACAGGTATACCGGCCACTTCATGGTAAGTAGTCACCGTCGCCTATGGACCTGGGTACATAATATAAACTTTATCTTAATACAACATAAGCTTAGATTCATGTCTAATTACCTTAATTTGACAACAATAGAGAATAAATAGAACCTCCAAACACCAATAAATACATCTTTATTCAATAAGATAAATATAAAATTCCAAATATCTAACTTACAAACTGATAAATTTTCACATACCTAATATTTCTAATATAACACAATTCCCGAATTCCTTTCTTAGTCCTCACATACAGGATCAAAAAAGCAGGGTGCAAAATTTTAAGTTTCCAATACTATGTAGTCAGGCAGTCATCAGGTCAGCTTCCATTTTTACATATTGGAGATACATAAAAATGACAAGACCAAACAGTTCCGTGCGTTTTTCTTCCTTTTCAATACAAAATTTCAGCTATAAAAGGCGTGTTACGACCTGTACGAGCAGCCTCATAGATTACTTTTATCAGCAACGAAATACACTGAAATTATAGGCTTGAGAGGATTTTTCTGTTCAAGTATTTTCTCGTGATGCGTTTAGCGGTAACCGTAAAGAATAATAAAAAAGCACCAGCTGGAGATTCGAGTGAGATATTTTCGTATAATCGCAAAGAACGATTACAAGCGTGGTTCCCGGGATTTTGTTACTGGCGCTAGAAATAAATATGTTTAACGGTTCTTAGCAATTAGAAACGTCCCTAGACAAGTTTCCTATCCTTAAACAATTATTTAATAATAATAATAGTCATTGGTACAATTCCACGCACGGCTGATTTCAAATTAGGGAATTAAATGCCTGTGTTATGGTGACAGGGTATCTGATAAACTTACATAGATATAGATATATGTTCATAGATATAGAATTTGCTAACTATACCAACCTTTTGTGTTACACGCCCGCATAGATTAGCAATCAGTGCGGTAAGCATTGAGATCTTTTTACATTACTATTCATTATCCGTCTTATCATTCGTTGCTTTTAATATTTTAACTTGTATACCTGTATAATTAAAAACAGTAATATTCTTCAAATAATAAAATCAGGATCATATTTGTAAAAATAATTCTAATTATGAATTACTCTATTTTTTGTCTCCTAAAATGCCCTACAATTAGGGGAAAAGATACTGTTATTGTTTTCTTCAGATACTACAATCCATGACTGATACCTGGGTGTAGCGGCTAGATAACCTGACTGCAAAACGGCCGTGGGTTCGATTCTCATCCAGTGATTAGAATTGTCCCAGTTAATGTTATTATGTTTTATTATAGAAATTCGTCGGAACTTTTAAAGTGATTAGTAAACATTGGCCAGCCTTTTGTATTTGCGTAAAAGAAAAGCTGAGGGAGTAAAAATGTGTCCAGATACTAAAAGAAAGCGCATTTTGTCTCTGCATTGCACAATTTCTAATATAAAGCAGAGAAACTCCTTTGCAGCCCTTTAAATGCAAACAGTTTCATAACAAAAACACTAAGAGCATGATGATTTAAAATGCAAACAATATTAGAATTTCTGTACTCTGTCGACGTGGAGATTCTAAGCTGCCGCTGGTGCTTCATCGCTGAAGAAAAAGCTAGAAAGATTTTCAAAATATTCCACGTTTCACGATAATATATTTCACTTTATTCGGTACAATAATTACTTTGCCGGTCTATCTGTCGTGGACGTTTAGGCTAATTCCAAATTCAAATTGTTTTATTACAATTTAAGAAGTCTCTCACGAAACAAACGCATGGACTTGTCTGTCGCCTCTGGTCTCAAAATGGCGTTGGAATGTCAACGGCGGATGTTGGCGGATGTATTACGAATAGAGTTATTAGAGAGGATAGAGGAGTCAGCCTAAAATGTCCATCGAGGAAAAAAAAGGAACGCGTGTGATGCTACCTATCTCTCTTTTTTATATACCATATTAGACAAGGATAAGTATGGGTCACTCAACTTCCCCCTTTTATTCGTTGGACATTCGCTTAACTCTATCATTCCACATAGCGGCACTGAATAATATAAAATATATTAGTTGTTCGTCAGCAGTGGAACAAGTACCTACAGCGGAAATTAAAGTGCTCGCTCTAAAGAGTTGCTAGAAAGAAAAAAAACTTAAGCGTAACAATTTAACTCATCTTGTTTACTAACGAGGTTTTTCCTCACAATAGCACCCGTCGATAAACTTTGAGGCTCAAGTAAATCAGAAATAGCTTTGTCGATGCGAAATGTAACTTTAGTTAACTCTAAACCAATTTCGCATTTAGCGCGACTTTTTTCTTTTGATTGTGGGAATTGATAAATCAAATTCAAATTAATTTGTTAAAGGTACCTGCATATACCTATTTAACTTTCATAAGCTTTTGAAATTCCTATTGAGAACCTCAGTTCTCATGTCTCACAGGCTATGGAAAAACCGGAAAAAAAGGAAAAAAGTAATTTACAAAAAGATAGACAAAAGAAGACTCATTCATAAAAAACGGTGATGAAGGAGTTGATAATAAGCATATTTAATACGACAAATTACAATTCCTATGTACCTACTTTCTCAATCCTATCAATTGGTATTTTCATATAAAAGTCATCCTGGAATGTTCCATCTCTGTCCTTTAACAAATTTGCGTATAAAGCCTATAATCCTTCTTCCCTATGGGGTTGAATTCCTGTAATCCCTCCTTAGCAGGTGCTTATAGCGTCAGAATCCCTCGTAAGTTTTATACCTTTAGGTTTGTGTACTACGTGATAAGGTGGAAGCAGGAGTTAAATGTATTCCGCGCACATTTTCTTCAAAAATATTTTAGATCCTTATTACACGCGTTTTGACGTTACACGCCCGCCAGATACCGCGTAGAATTTATGTAAAAACGTTAGAAAATTTCGCGCAAGCGAATTTAAAACAGACGATATTCTTTTTTGTTACTCACAAAACTAAATGTTGGCAAGAGGTTTTTCATAAAGCACTTGTTATAAGGCACAACCGCTGGACCTTTTTATGAGAAAGCTTCATTATCTATACATGTTATATTACAATTTCCTGTTCATATGCAAGGCTTTTCAATAAAGTTGTGTGTAACAAATTTTATTAACACGCTTAGTTCCATCATAAAAAAATGACCTGACTCACACACCCGGGATTTAACTGATGTCAGAGTCTGCACAAACCTATGTCTAATATTCCTAAGAGCATTTATCTGGTACACTTGTTGTGTTTTTGATAGATGCTCGGAACAATCCGCATGCGTGTCGCACGCATGATCCCAAAAGCAGACATATGAAACGATGGAATGCGTGTAGCGAACTTGCGGACAGAAACCGCACGCAGGCGCATACTCGTGTTAAAAGAAAAAAAAAACAATAAGAAACTCTACATAAAAATAAGATAACACACCCATCGCTTTTCATATTTCTAAGAAAAAAGGCTTTTAGAAGGAAAAGAAAATATAACTTATGTTTTTCCTTGTGTATTATGTGAATTTACTTTATTTTGATACCCTTACGTAATATCTTATTCTAACGCAATATATACAAAAAAACGTATGCGTTTTTCGTACTCCCATTGGAACGAAGTTTCTATTGCTTATTTTTTCCTTACATAAGTTTGAACGAAATTTCCACGCATTCAATATTGAGGTTATACCTACAACAGCCACGCAAGAATGCTCGTCTAGTCCAATCTAATATTCACATACATACATACATACACACGCACACACATATTTACACAGACATACACACACTATATAATATAAAGAATAAAAAAGAGGGAAATTCGTGTAGAGCGAAATTTGCCGATAACGGTTTTTTCTTATGTGACGATTTCTATACTTTCTTTCTGTAGGTAGTAAGGCGTGTTAAGGAAATCGGTCCCAAAATTTTCAATCACAATTAATATTGTGTCCAACAGGAAAACGAAATAATACAGATATTCTAAACCGTTACTTATCACGGAAGCTTACAGGGAACCATTTTGTCCCGGGAATAACCTATACTATAATGATAATCGATCTAGACTTGAGGGTGACTGGAGATGAAGTAAAAGTCTTTACACACTCACCACTCATATTCAGTAATAAAATATTATTAAATTATGAAAATGTGATTATACACATAATAGCGAGCCCTTGCGGTGTCGAGAAGCGTGCGCGGAGGACTGCAGAAAAAACAAAAGATGAACGAGAAACAGAAGACGGAAAACAGAAGAATGGCGATGCGTGTTGGCATCGGCCGAATGTTTTCGAAAGTTGTCGATGACACACGAATGAACAATATGAAAAATGTGTGACGTAACAACCACGCTACAGACGAACCTGTCTGAAAGCGCTAAGCGGTCATCCAGAATATTTAGTCCCACATAACCCGATAAGGGCTCAAAGACATCCGTCTTCCTGTGGCTGAGGGTAGCTACCTTTGATTTTGTCCTAATAAAATAAAATGCTCCAGATAACCCAATTAAGTCGAAGTAACAAGGTCTGGACAGCCGGAAACATTGCCCTTCAAAACCTTTGATGCTAGTCCATATACGTACCTTATGGGGAAATAAATTGAAGGCTCAGTCAAATTCGTATACAGCTAACACAGGTCGACATAATTAGTTTAATAAATTTTATACATATATCTGTGCTTAATCATTATTTTTCAAGCCTAAAATCCAACTACTTCACTCTAAACTTCTATGGTTCAATTACCAACACCCCTGACTTTTCGACGTTACCTGCGTTGTTTTTTTAAATAAAATATTACTTCTAATAAGCTTAGAGTTCACCATAATATTCTCCAAAATGTTTGAAACCTGCGCAATCTTACTTGGCCAGCGCATCAGACTATTGCCTTAATAAGCCGTCGCAATGCGAGGCTACCAGTGTCCGAAATAGGAAAAAGATTTGAATCATTTTTCATTAAGAAGCAGTTTAAATGCTAATCATCGCAGAATCAATTTGAACAAGTTGCAAAATTGGGTTTTATCTAATAACACTTTTTAACTATATCGAAATAGTAATAACGGCGTAACAACATTAAAACTAGATACGAATTGCTTATAACTTATTGCAATAAACGCTTTACTTGAATGCTGGTGAGCATGATATAAAGTCAACTGATTTTCCATGGTCTTTTAACTCACAGAATACAATTGAGCTATCCACGATCGAAAACAAGAACGTAATTCTTCCGTTACGTAACAAAAGTTTTTCAACTGACAGCCCTAATTAGCAAAAGAACAGTGCCAATTAACAAGGACAATGGATAATTAGAACAAAATCCACATCCCTAAGTTGTCGCGATAAAGTTTTTTGTTTGGAATTCCTAGAACCATTTTATTCTTCTATTACTAGTAAGACTTCCTTACTGCGTATTCAATGTTACTTTTTCTCCTATTTACCTCTTTGTGAGGATTACTGATTCATTATACAAAATTTTAAATAAATATCGTTTTTTATGCAATATGATGTTTATGTTTTGAGAACCTCACTCAGGCCATTGGGTCCCAAACTTGGCAGAGGTGGTTTATAATGACCAGAAAGCCGATAAACTACACATGTACACATTATATAGATATTTTTAATACTCCCCGACGCAGAACAAATAAATGTGCTCATCACACGTTTGTTCTTGACGGTAATCGAACCCATGACCTCCGGTTGAGCAGTCAACCAACCACTGCGTCAAAAGGCTAAGTTTAAAAAAGTACATACTATTTCTGCTGATAATGGCACCTGAATGCAATAATAACAGCTACTTGACACGTCTCCTGCTTATGTCTTTTATACTTAATATAAAACCCGTTACAGACCGGTATAAATAAGTTCACATACGAACTTCACGATACCCGAAACGTTACGTCCATTTTCATCGGCTAATCCTCGTCAAAATAGCGGCACTAGCCGCTTCGCTCACCGTTCTCTATATATCCGGATAGTACTGGTTTAAGCCGGATCATTCCAGTTTTACTCAGACAAAAAGGACTATACTATTCGTGCATTTACGAGATGACATGGCACTTCTGATTTCGGTTCAATAAAAGATTTCCAGAGTAGACAGTCTCAGAGAGTGAAAACATACGGGTGACGTGTTTGAGGAAACAAACTGAAAATTCGTAACAGACATAATATGTACATATATTTGATGCAATACATTTGACTTTTCATCATTAGAGTCATTAAATGAATTCACTTCGAATTACTAAATTGTCGCTATTACTTCTATATTATACTAATCCTGAGAGAGTTTTTGTTATTTTCTTCAGATACAATGAATTGTGAGCAGTTTTTTTTAGCTAAGTTTGTATCTAAGCTAAGCTAAGTTTGTATTGTACCGAAAAGTAAAACGATGACTATTATTTTAAATTAGTTTTATTCGTTATAAAATGTTCACTCGCACTTAGCGAACCTCATAAATGTTAATGGATATCATTCATCAGCCTTAGACGCCCCTCAAGGCAAGGCCGGCTGTGAAAATCTTGCAGAAAAGAACTCCTGGTACTCTTAAAATAAAAAAAAACAAAATCGGCCTTGATGCCGTATGACTTTTGACGGATAATAAGCATATTTGACAAGTATCGCATTGTGAGTTCCACTGTAATCCTCTTAAAAGTTATAACTATTGCGTAGGAAAAAGAAACGGCGTGGTAATAAGTTTTTCAATCCTAAGCCTTTTCATCCTTTAGGTAACATACAAAGCTAACTGATGATGCGTAATTTTTCAGTTTTGATCCTTACATATATGCGGAATTAGGGCGCAAAATCCAACAAAAAGTATTAATACTTCACATTGGATATCTTTATGTCACAAAATTTCCTGAATCAGATATCTGACAACTCAATACCGCGGAGCTCAGTAAGATGTAATATCTCAAGAACCGAGCGTTGAAATCTAATTTTTCAAACGTCTTCATCTCGAAAGGGAACATTACAGTCTCGTTCGCATCAATTGAGGTTTGAAATTGAGTTTCTGTGTGAAGGCGATTTTAAGGGGATTTCCTGGTGCGCGTTATGCATTCTGTAACATTACAAAAAACATTACGTGCTTAGATTATTCTTTACCTATGTACATTCTGTACAATCTAAACCATGACGAATTCGAAATAAAAGTAGTAAATTCAAGTCAGATAAGGAAATCCTAAAATTTTCGTAGCGAAAAAGCTGAGCTTTCCGCAAAGAATTGTGGCGCAACATTAATTGGAAATATTAATGTTTGTTATTATAATTTCATAATGTATTTCGAAATGTTTTGTTGATAAAAATTCGTAATCGGAAAACAAATTCGTGTACGTGTGGTTCATTTTGAAATATAAAATGAAAATGTTACTTGAACTGAAAAGCTATTACACTAGCAAATAAAAAAGAGCAAGTTCGCTGAAGGTGGAAGTTTATAGTTAACATTTTAATTTACTGGAGGTAACGATGTTACTATACAAAGTGAGCTCGTGATTTTTTACTAGCTATAAATTGTATTTTATAACAATAACATTTTTCTCATAAAAATGTGTAGCGGAAACCTTCGTCGGATAATTATTCTTTAGTTACAGGAAGGTACTTCATTTACTTACCTTACTTTTCCATCATCTATGTCATTGTTATTGAAATACTTGCGATATACGAGTATCGTCAGCCTCGAAGGACCAAGATGAATTGATGTTTTTTTCCAGGTACCTTACAAGCCTGCCTCACATATGCATCTGTAAGACACACCATAGGACCAATAGGACCACAGAATTGAAGAATTTCAGGAATCGGACTGATAGTAATATTCATTATTACAGATCGGTCATACGAGTAGGTGCGTTGCTACTCTCGAGGACTGAGTATTCACATTCTCAATAGTCATTTGTATTTCTATTTCTAAAACTATTTACAGTAAAGTCTATTACAGTGCCTCTTATTCGTATAAATTTAATCATACTTATTCTGTAATAGAAACTCATTGCAGTCCAACACTTCTTTAAACTCAATTCTTTCCTTGTTCAAAGTTCTTCGGGATAACAAAACGCTAAATGTTTCCTACTTTAAAGTCTCCTTCTTTTTGCTTCTGGATAGAAGTAAAATAGAGCTTAAATAAACAGTAGCAGGACTTCTTTAGCAATTGGGTAAAGATATATTCATATGGCGTCACATATTAGAAAATGTTGAATAGTTTGTACTTACGATGTATTTTGTGATATCGACAAGAGTTTGAAGACATTTTTGAATTCAAAATTGATGATTAATTAAAGTTTAACTATAGGAAAAGAATTTGAACTTCTCGCTTTGATAAATATAATTTAACCATGAAATTACTCATAACAAGTACAACTTATTTTTAAACGGGCAATGAGATACTAATGCAATACTAAATGATTTCTAAAATAGAGCACCGTTAATGGTGAAGTAACTATTAATCTGGACAAACGTACAAAAACTTCATTTCTTTGGAAATTCTAAAGTGTGCAAGGGTGAATTTTAGCTAAATTTAAATTCCAGTTCATTCTAAATGTAAGAAACGCAGTGTTAATTTTAATGCCCGCAGTAGTCGCTGTGAAAGTGGCTTAAGTAGCAAGAGTAGCAGATTTCTATGCGAGCGCGGCACTCGACTGCACAAGTTTCGAATAAAATTGCCTGAAGCACCGGACGCTTGTGGCGAGGTGTTCCTTTGTACGTATGGAGCGCACTCTGAATCTAAAGTGCGGAAGTTTAAACGGGTAAGGTACATACGTACCCACGTCCCTAACGGGGTAGGCAGGAAGCACCGAGTGCCAAATATCTCTGTCCTTACACACCTGTCGTGCTTCATCCACATCGATCACTCTCTTAGTGCATATACGTCGGTTTCGGAGACGCTTGACTCCCCCGTCAACAATTTTCTGACCTATTTGGTCGAGATAGGACAGTCTTGGTCTCCCTCGGCACCTACGTCCATCGACACTTTCTTCTTCATTGTGTCATCGTCCATTCTTTCCACATGCCCGAACTATCGGAGCATTCCCTTTCTTGACAAATTTAAATAAAGCTCTCAACTGTCAAAATTATTACAGTTACAATTCAATTCTCAGAAGCATTTAGCAGTAGTTTAATTTTAAAATCAAACGTTCGACAATTTGCTTTACGCTCGGCGGAATAAAATGAGATGACATTCTACTTTGTTTACGGAACGGCCAGCGAATAGATAAATCGCTTTCTGAAATTTGTTCATGCAATAGTAATATTTACAGTTACAGTCCGCGACCCAGATCCATACATTGTAAACCAGGGTTTAAGTGGACTGGAATACATTTGATTAACAAAGCGAAAAACCAAATGAAAACTGTAAAAGATACTATATTTATCCGTAGTAACGGGGATGTGGATCGCTATCTCCACGTAATATTCCTCATGACCACGATGTAGAGTCGGAGAGCTGCATCGCTACAATGACTATCGTTTTATTAATTCGCCTAATATTTATTTTTGTGTTAAATAATTTATTTTAGACAAATGGTCACAAGTGGGAACGACATTTAAAATAGCAGAGCGTTAACAAAAGATTTTTATGTCCACCCTACAACTTGTAAATATATAGGAGTCTTAGCGAAGGTTGCACGGTTAAGCTCAAATAGCTTTACTTGTTTACAAACTTCTTAATGAGACTTTGTAGTGTGTTAAGTGTTAAGTGTTAAGTGTTATCGAAATTCTATAAGGCACAAAGATGTTTCTTTATATGACATATTTATAAGCTTACCATAAACCCCGCTCACATACTCGTATGTACATATATTATTGCCGAAATATTGCTATTTCTGTGATGACCACATCGTTTTGTTGTGTCTAGGTGTAATAAAAATTGCTATATAAGAGTATTTTTGTATTTGGGCCAGGACATCTTTGATTTGCAACGAAAAATTAATATCATATAGCTCATAACATGTCAAACATCAGTACAAAACCCAACAGTGGTCCTCTACAAAAACGTACCAAGATCACACAGTTCACGTTATGCTCAAATAATGGAACTGAAAGATCTATATTTGCAAACCCTTCCACACTTGTTTACCGAAACTAACAAACGGTCGACGGGACCCGAAAAGGTCAACGTACTCGTACAAATCAAAAGACCTTTTCGATGTTTACGAAATTTTACCGTGTAATTGTTGGGAATTTGTTAATTGTTCGAGCTTTGAATGCTAAATGTGTTATAAAATTAGATAGTTCGATGTAAATTACGTGGACGCAAACAAAAAGGTCTCGAATTCAAACAATTTGAGGGTGCGATACCGTTTTGTTTTGTGATTACAGGTTTACCAATATTGTACGTATATTGAAAATTCCATTTGCAGCTCATTCGATTCTTGGTTACGGTAATAAATATTATCGATCATTTCTAATTAACTATATTATTTGGGACTAATTCAAGCCTAACTTTATGATCCCAAATCAAGCAAATTCTAATCATATTATGTACACAAATGTTTCTTTACTCCGTTTTTTGAAAATAATTTTATAAGCAGGCGCGGATTAAACATTTGTTTTGGTCATGTTAACATTTTTCTTACACAGAAATCGAATTTTCCGATTAACCTCCAACTTAGCAGTCACTATCAGAAATTTCTGGAATAACAGGCCGACCGTAATAAATATTATATCTTCATCTATCAGAAAAAAAGGAAGAAAGTTATTAACTCTAAAACCAATTTAAAGATACTTGTGTGCAGCTTTTTTAATAGCTTAAGACGATGCTAAGAACCTTCGCGACCAGTCTAGTTTAATATGAAAAGCCTCCAACGTCTACACCACATTGTACATTAAGATTCCGTTTAAAATTCAGCAACAGAGGTCACTACGCGTCTTTCTAAGATGATCTCTTAAAACATTTACTATAATTTTCGAGAACACAATGTTTTATCGGCAATTTGTGCGTATACTGTACCCTGCTAACGTACACCGACGGGAAGGTGATTGTGGGCAACCTCAGGCATCTCGCTATTTGACCATTGACTCTACGGTTTATTTGCGTATTGTCACCCTTTTCATGACATTGAAAAAGTAAAGCTTTCGTTAGACAATGTTATTTTGGAACGAAAATTCTTAAAGCGGTTAGCGGTTGATGTTGAACTATCACGTAAGGAAAGAGCGTTATGACCTGTCGATGCGATTTTCCTTTGCTCTCTCTTTCTGTGTCTTTCTCTATGGTATCGAGACTTGTGGACCCAAACATGGCGCTTGGTCTATTGTGTAACCTTTTGTACCTATTGTACCAACGTTATTGTGTATTGAACACCTGGCTATTTCGTGACTTATTTGCAATTTGCATAAGAATATTAACAAGCGTAAGGTCCTTCGTTCCTGCCTCAAGTAAGCATTTTTTTATATATAATATGGAAGAAGCAGACGAGCATGCAGTCCACCTGAAGGTAAGTGGCTTCTCCCACCCATGGACATTTGTAATCGACCCAGACAAGATAAGAATCCTATCTCAGGTCGAACACAGATGCGCCGCTACCCCTGAGGACTAAGTTGGAATGCCTTGAAAAAGTATGTATCTGTTTTTCTTAACGACCCAAACATACTGCATGATTAAATAAGCAAGACTATCTAACAAAATGTTTAGGCCTACTCAAAGAAAGGCTCTGCCGGCTGTAGTTTTTGCTCCGACACGTGGCCCTCCCATCTGTCTGCTGTCCGCCTTGCCGATACGTTGCTCTAATCATCGAACTCGTTAAGGCTGTTCATACCTAATCGGGACACACTGTAAATAGACGTATTATGAGAAAACTGTTGAAAATTACTAGAAAAAAAATGTTTTATAAATTTCAAACGCAGCTATTTTTATTATTAAGTATAATCTATATCCATATCTATATCATGTATCCTATATACTCTCTCCTAAGATTCACAGCGATATATTGACTCATCACGATATCTCTGGAACCGGAAGACCTAGAGACTTCAAATGTGGTAGGAATATTCCTTTCGACGAATAGAGGTTGCGGGGGTGTTAATTATAATTTATATAGAAATGCAACGTTTGCCAGGTCAGCTAGTACTATATAAGGAACCTACATATGCGCGATTTCGGTGCTGGATCAATCAGGCAGTCAGTTTACAGTTTTATAGATAAAGATATAATACATTCCGACAATCCGTTCGCGTGCATGTCGGCCTTTCGCGAACAATCGATCAAGTCCACGACGAATCATTAGTCGTTTGTCGATCACTATCACTCAACTCAAAGATAATTAGGCGCGGGATACGTTTGACGACTAAATTCGGGGTCTTTCTTTGAAGAGATCCTCACGCCGAGCGGGCAGCTTAACGAGCGCCTTTTTCCCTCTTATTGATGTGTGTTAGGAACAACGTGAGCTTTGGGAGAAAAAAGCAGTGAGGATAGCAACGCGACTCAATGAATATTGTCAATTATTTTGGGTGTCAATTATAAAATATCACTACTTAAGTAAAGTAGTTTTCTCTTTGTGTGGTTAAATCTTTAAAACTACGCAACAGATTTTGACGTTTTTTTTAAATAAATATTATGATTAAAGAGGAAGGTTTATACGTATAATACGTTTACAGTTTTTCTGTAGTGTATTCAGTATCAGCATTGGATCCGTGTGAAGCCGGGGTGGGTCGCTAGTTTGAAATAATGAAGGCAATAATAACGGTGCGGGGCGCGCAGGTCAGCTGAACGAGTGCTGCGACAAGCTGAAGAAGCTGCGCGCGCAGCTGCGCAAGTTCGAGGAGCTGCTGGGCGAGGCGTCCCAGCCGGTCGCCGCGCCGCCGCCCGCCGCGCGCACCAACGGCGCGCCGCCGCACGCCGCCAGGTGCGAGTCGCCGCTGCGCCCGCCTCGGGACCGATAGCGGACGACTTGGCCGTTTTATTTAGCTTGCTTGAGCCCTATTTAAATCTTAGAAAAATCAAACCGATCTTGCAAGGATACTGCATTCGTGTTAATATCTAATACAGTTGGACCGAAACCATATTAAAGTAAAATATAAACATCGTTTTGTCTTTCCTGAGCCCATATGTCTGTGTTTTTGTATATCCGCATGTGTGCATGACAACATAAGTTTCCAGTGAAGAGCTAGGAGTATGAAGCATATAAATATCACGACTATACTTTCACTTTTTAGTCATATCGTCCGGACACTCGCAAGAAGTAGCAACGAGGCTGATGTTCAAATAGTATAGCGCGGTTGTTAGATTGACAAATAAGAATGTTGGTATAACGTGCGTCCCAGCAGCATCGGCTCGAACAGCGAGTCGCTGTCGCGGTCGGCGTCGGAGTCGTCGGTGAGCACGGGCACGGGCGCGGGCGCGGGCGGCGGCTCCGTGTGCGGCGCGGGCGGGCGCGCGGCCGGCGGCTCGCCCGAGTCGGGGCTGGGCGGCGAGATG
>DWQT01002662.1:0-13736 GCA_018244895.1 Myscelus amystis hages | reverse complement strand
ATTTTTTCTTATTGACATTAAGAAATTCTGTATTGCAACGCGTGCGAAGCCGCGGACAAAAGCTAGTATTAAATATATCCTATGTTACTCGTGGATAATGTAGCTTTCGAATAGTGAGAGAATTTTTAAAATCGGTCCAGTAGTTTTTAAGCCTATTCAATACAACCGAACAAACAAATTTTATCTCTTTAGTAAAGACACAGGGATTGGTGTATACTTACTATAGATAAATCGATACTAACAACTCAATTGACACAACGTAACGGTTTACAAGGACCTACATATGTTTTGTGAGTGTTACCTTGCAAATCGTATCATCTTAGATAAAATCGCATTGGAAGTCCGGTGAATCGATTGAATTTATAAGATTTTTTTCTGATATATGTATTTTGTATTTATGAATAATTGCATGAATACGTTCAGACAGTATGAATAATCATAAGTTATAAATATACCTATAGTTCCAAATGTTTTAAATAGAAACAGTAAAAATAATTGTTATCCAAATTTGGGGAACATTTATTTTTATGCCACTAAAATACTTACCATAAGTACCTACTGTATATTATGTTTAACTCGATCTCTTGATCAGCTAAATAATAAAGTAGTACAAAGACCAACCAGCTATACGAAATCAGGTCGTTATTTCCACAAACAGAAAGATTATCAAGATTTGGCCAAAACTAACAACGACTTATAGTTAAATAAAGGCCTCAAAATTCGCTATAAACAAGTCGAAAGACCTCTTAATTCTTAATTAGACATGAAAGCTATTTAATGAACTAAAACAGTGATATACTATTCGTGGCAATTTCACTAACTTTATATGCGGAACTCTTAAGCGTTTAGTGCTTTAAAAATGCAGCGCCCCCTTCAATTTAAATTTGAAAATTTGCTCGGTCCGTTCGAGTCGGTACCGTTAAAAGGGTATTACTTATGAATCAATAGTTAATGAGTATCAATGGGCTTTTGAGAGTCACAAGTCTCTGTGTGCATTCTCGGCGCATCATTAATATTGAAAGTTACTCCGAGCCCATTGTCTCTCGAGTGGCCGCCTCTTTGTATATTATACGTCGACTTCTACTCAAACGAACTACTCATTTCCTTTAGTCAAAAGTTTCCCTCAATATTATATCGACTCGAGGCTTCGTAATATTATTTCTTTTCACGTCGCCATTACGCTCTTAGAGGATTTTTTAAAGGAATTTTAATAGAGCTCTATTCGTATTGAAAACGTGTATTATTTAGCTCGCGAATCTTTCCTTTGTGCTCGCAAGTGTGGTGTAAAAAATGTCATCCTAATAAAGTTGGGCGTGCGTTGCTGGCAAAGGAGCGGTAGGAGTTGAAATTAACTTACGTCAAATGAGCTTTTGATATTGTCTATCTAGCGACGTTATCTCATTTGCCCTGCGGACATCTATGGTTTATATCCAGCGTTTGTAGATTTAGCATTGCACTCGAATTGCATATAGATAACACGCACGCATGCTGCATGATGTATGAATGTAAACAGTAGAGCTTGCATAGCTTTCCTTCGTTATTTATAAATTTGTTTATTTCAACGACTATTGCATCTGACTCCGTGCATATAATTGCAAGTCACATTGCCCAGATGTTTGGTATAGGTATACTCAAACGGAATGCGAACATTTTTACCAGATTATTATATCGCAGCAGTCATAGTCAACAGGTTTCAATTTCAATCTCCCGTTTGGGTACAGATTCTGACACGCATATCTGTTTTTACAAAGTACCTTGCGTTTTATAATATTATATATCAATCAATATAACCGTGAAGAAAAATAATCGTGAGGAATCCAGGACATATTCAAAATGTTATTAGGCACGTAATATTTTGAGCAAGGTAAAGTGGCCTAAAATCTTGACTATGAGAAGAGTCACGTGTCCAATAGTAAACAATAAAAAAAATTAGCGCAACCCGAGCCACCGAAGAAAGAAATCTAAAAATGGAAGTGTATGTTAACTTCACCAAATAACCATCGAATACATTTTCGAAGGGCGAATAACTCGCTAACGAGACTGTGGGTCACAAGTACTGATATGAAATGATTACTTTTTTATTTATTTATATGAAACAACTAACAATCATGCACGCAGCAGTCACGAGTGGCCGTTGCCCCCGTGAACATTTACGACTAATCTCGAAGAGGACTTCAGGAATAGGACTAAGAGTTAGGCAGTTGAGTCCAAGTTATTTATGAATTGGTTAGCATAATTTAGTAAAATCTCTGCTAGTATTTGCTAGGTTCCATTATATTCGGAATTGTCATTACTTTAGAACGTCGTAATAATGTTTGATTACACTTTTCAAAACTTGGAAACTCAAACTGTTTGACGACTTGTATAAATATAGAGGGGCGGAATAAAACCTTAGTTTCTGCGTATTTTTTATGATATGACGGATATGTTTGTGCGATAAATGTATGTAGATATGTGTCCGAACGATATAGGAAGCCGAACTCATACAAAGTACGTATTTAGCGGAAAAGATCGATGGCATCATTTGTCGGGCGGCGAAACTTACGATTTCTTTCACTGGAACTACAGTTCCCTTGTGCAACGTAAACACAAGGAAGACCTGAAGCGAAGCGGCCGAACTTAATACAGAGGAACTAACGGAGCAGAAATGATTTCGGTCATTTGGGTTAACCTCAGGACAAATATCCAACAGGGAACTCTTCAAAAAGAAAAATGAAAACCGCTGTTGGTGAAATCGAATTTTGCAGCTACGATTACTTATAGAATAATTAATAACTTATTGAATTTCACATTTAACGTAATTTTGCGACATCTACTATTATATTTGTTGTTAATAATACTAACTAACTGAGTATTAATTATTTCCAATACCAGTATTTAGCATACCTTTTGATCGCTTATCATTTGCTCGTTCGAGATTGGACGAGTGAGTACTTAGACCTTAGTTTTACTATTGTAAATAACTTTTCCATTTTTAATGAAAATTCTCGCAATGTAACGTTGGAGGTGGGTTATTGCGATTTTTTTCCATTTTAATCTAGTAGTCAACGTTACTGACAGCCCGCCGCAGTTATAGAGCGTTAAGAAGTGCAAGAACGATTTAATATTATATATGGCTCGCTTTTAATATCATGACTGGATAAAAAAAAATTACTTGGATTTTTTTTATATCAATAAGATAAAGTTAATTCAATAGGAAAAGATTAACGGTATTTTTAATCATACTTAACGTTATTTGACATTTATGCACTGATTTGTTGGCAACAGTCGTTGCCTTGCTTTACGAGGCAGGACGGAAAAAAGCTTTAACACAAGTGTTTTGTGTTTCAAAATTGAATGTAGCCGGATAAATTACTGAGTCCAAAAGAAAGTCGGGTCCGGACTCAAATTATATGCTCGCTATTAAGCCCTGATTCGTCGGGGTCTCATTTTTCTGAAGTTCCGAAAAAATCGCAAAAGGTCACGAGTCACGGACAAATGAGGTTACTCCCTTATACCATTTTTCCGGTGAAACTATTTTAATTAAAGCCGATCGATCGGAAGGAGTTTGTAGAGGGACAAATCGTTCGGGAGACTATAGATTGGGAATGTTCAATTTCGGAGGCTGGCTTTCGATGAAGCCTCGATACGTCCGGTAATTGTCGTCGACATTAACATTTACGATAATGACTGAGCCCGGATTGATACGCTATCACGTCTTCGCCAACAAGCCCGACATATAACTCTAATCCGTTTCATGTATGCCCTTGGATGTGATAGTATCGATTAATACCACTCTAACGAGAATTTGCTTGATTTGAAATTTGCCTTTGATTATTTAACTCGGATATGATGATATATTTACTGTCTTTTATAGTTTCGATACCAAGTTACCAAATATCGTTGTTGTATAAAAAGGAGGATAAAATGTGTACTGGCGGCTATGCCAAATATTTAATGTTTTTATTAGAATTCAAAACTTGATACTTAAATCAACAATTCATTTATTATAAAGTTTTTACTGTAGAAATTCAGAAAACGAAGATACTTTCTTCTTGCAGGGACTTCGCTATAAATCGTCGACGACTCAATTTAACTCCGATGCTGTCTTGTTTGAAGTTTGAGTTCGGATTTTTCGCTAAACACAAAAATACCTTGTCCATAGACATTTGAAAAAAGTAAAATAAAATATAATAACCAACACTTTTTTAATAATTGTTGCATAGCAAAATGAACGTTTTCCCGTACTAATTGTTAACTATTAAAATGTACCTATAAAAGCGTGTTATTAAAACGAATTACGTTAAATATTGCATAACCATAAGCCACACTGTCTGCGCAAGCAGGTAGGTCTCTTCAACTAGTCTGAAGCACCGCTACCTAGAAGCCTGTACCGTGTTTTGCAGTGCGGTGAAATTGCCACGTAGTTTCATTTTAATAACAACATTTAAAAGCAATTATTAAATTACAGAATTAAACAATTAACCCTCAAAGCACGGCTTAAAGAACCTATAAAGACCCTTTCTCTTAATCCTGCTTAACATGAGCGGTATATAACAGAATATAAAAAACCGCAGAAAAAACAGAGATGAAAAATATCCATGCAGCTAATCCTTGTCTTAATTCATTTCTCCAGTAGAACGATAGCTAAACCGCGACATAAGGAATTTTTGTACATTTTTATTTCATTATTAATTGTAAAGTTTTCAAAAAACAACTCTTAAATAATTATAGAAAACAATGCAGCAAACTTATATCAAATATCACTTTTGTACTAATTTTTAGTTGTTTTATAAGTTATCACAGCACTTCAGTTTGGGATATAATACTCGTAGCAGAAGCAACGCTACAGAACGGTATAAATAGACAGTAGAAATCTCGAAACGCGAAATTCCTTTGTGCTTACCTGTATTGTCTTGTTCTTATAATTGTTTATATTGCGTCTCTTTCTCTCTCTCTATTTCGTGAGTACATTATTGAAAAAAAAAGAACACAAAAAGTATTATATGCTATGCGCTTTGGGTTGCTTTTTGCGTGTAATATAAGCAAATTCTATAAATATGTGATTTACCATCTTCCTTGTATTGTTTCCATTATTTTAGTATTTTCCAGTTGTCTGGAGAATACCTACTCTATTGCACTCGTGAACATTGACAATGACCACCAGGTTCGAGTGAACCAATGAGAAGCCTACGAAGGTGTGCCAAAACTATTAATTTCGTTCAAAAGTGCGGTCCTCCATTCAAGGACAGACCGTGCCCAACGTTGCTTAGCTGACTCCATTCCACAATGACGTTACACCGCATTACATTTACATAATCTTTATTTTTGTATAATATATACAAGAACAATTGATACGAACCGAAGTTGGTTTGTAGGAAGAAAAGTAAAATATCCCTCTAGTCACGTGTACACAATGTATCTGATATTATTGAACGGTACAACTGTTGCGTCTACAGACGAATACAGCATAAATAAAACACATCGACAAATCTATATACGTATTATAAATCGGCTTGAACACTTTCGCGAAACAAGCCTTTTGAACGATGCGGAATAATAAATAAGCGAATGGGGAGTACGTGCCTCGTATCTGTTGTGCTCATCGCCGGTGCAAAAAAAAATACTTTTTGCGGTAGGCACGAGACGAGCCGAGTTATGAATGTACCCTTATCTCAACCCCTCGAGCTCTCACCGGGGAGTCTAGCCTTCATAATGACGCGTCTCGAAAGATGCAAGCCTAAAAAACTGTAAGCAGCCTTGCAATTTTACAGCCCGTTGTTACGAGTAGCTAGCTCCCATGCGTGGACACGCACACATTTGTACAACGTGTAATATGTTGTAGGAGACGTCACACCGCATAATAACCGAGGAAATGTTGCTTTATTTACGTCAGACATTTCTAAGTGAAATAAAGAAAATTTCCCCCTGTCACATGTCACATATTACGGCCGGCAATAATAAATGCAACGCCCACGTTTAAAATTCTGTTTGATTGCTAGCTTGGGTCTTTTATTGACTGTAGTTCTGTAAAATGATATTTTCCTGACATTTATCATTATGAATTTTTAATATTGAGCTGTTAGAAACGTTGCGGGCAATTTAGTTGATTGTTATAACGGTGGAACACTCAGGATCAAAGATAATATTTTAATGTATATGATATTTGTAATCGCTATATGATTATACTAACAAATGCAAAGGATAATGGCATTGTGATAATAAGGGAACATGTTTAAAAATAACTAATTGTATTAATGATAAGCAATTATATCCTATGACAGGATTTCGTAGCTGTGTCGCTTTTGATAATATAAGCCAGGCACCGCCAGCCTTCAAATAGGAAACCAGAGCATGCCTAATAAGTCCCTAATTAGTGCGACAACATAAAAGACAATTTTATTTTGTTCTGCCACTAAGTAGGAGTGTTTGAATATTTACGATCTTTTGCAAGTGTGGTAAACAAATCCTTAACAATTAAAATTTCAACGGAACAATCTAAATTAGTAATGCTATTATGACCAATCTCAAGTTCAGTCCGGTAAGTTTATACGATCACATAAAATTTATCTTGTAAGCCGACAGAGCAATGTACTTCTATCTTACTACATCTATCACAGAATAGAAGAAACCGTCCATATTCTTCCAGCTCATTACTTGTCAACAGCTATAGCACGGACGAAGTGTATAATATTACAACAGTAAAAGAAACTTAGTCTTGAAAAATACTTCGAAACATTACCAAACCCTCGGTTTTAATACGGAATAAAAGTTCAAAGTTTATAACACAAGTTTAAGCTCTCATTATGCACAGGACTTGGCACTCATTAGTGGCAAAGTATTTACAATAAAAGTTGGGAGGTTCAAGTAGTTTAATTCAAAGTATGAAAGATTATCTAGATATTAAAAGTTAAACAGTCCACAACAACGTATATTTTGAAGATCGTTTACTTTACATTATATCGGCCGTCATATGTTTATCTCGATATTTCAACATCGTAATGTAATGTAAGGAATTGATTTTACCTGAAAACGCAATAGTTTTCATTTTCATATTTGCCGCACAGAGCGCTAGGGATTCGATCTCGTATTCAACTGGCCGTCTCCGGCTGTTTACTTTTTCAACATTCATTTTTGATGTGTGCTACGAGCAAAGTTGTTTTATAAGCAACATTAAATAAATTGACGCTTATTTACATAAAACACAAGGCAAACGTGCGGCGAGCCGTACAATTTATTTTATTTAAAAATAGAACGGGCGCATTCTTAAAGCATTCGTGTTTGTAGTGACAAGACGGAGCGTTGGAGTGCCTTTGTAGTCGGCCACCGGGGGCTTCATTAGACGCCGCCATCGAGCGCCGAGGGATAGCGACGTCACTCCGCTCTCGGATCCACCGGCACCACATCCAATGTGAAATATATCATCCATCTTCTTGAACTAAATACGTCGTGCTTGCAACTAAACCTTCTAAACAATTTGTTGGCTAC
Organism: Myscelus amystis hages; assembly: GCA_018244895.1. Lineage (NCBI taxonomy): Eukaryota > Metazoa > Arthropoda > Insecta > Lepidoptera > Hesperiidae > Myscelus > Myscelus amystis. The sequence continues at coordinate 6,269 of DWQT01002662.1, read as the reverse complement.
GAAAGAATCAAACTTTATATGTTACTACATACAGTTTTACGGGAGGAAGATGTTTCCTAAGTGTAATAATTTATTAAATTTAATGGAGGTTATTAATTTTAATCGTTAATTTCAATGCACTTACTTAATACAATCACATAGCAGATGTAGCTATTACTTAAAATCACGTGTTACATTGTCGAATATCTCCCGAAATAGGTACAACGTTTAATCGTTACTTCTCCATTTTACGTCAATGCGAAGAAGTAATTCCATTAAATTCCTTGACATTGGGAGTAAGGCAAAAAATTATATATGCATTAATACTACTCGACATGTAAATCAGGAAACCCGACTACAATTCTTGCTGGGAGGTAGCTTCATTGAATACAAATGAAGAACGCAAAATAAGTTGTCATTTCGCGGTTCAAGTTCAATAAATCGGGGCTCTCGGTTCATTGAGTTGATGTGATTTTATTTGGTCTCTACATTCGTATATTACGGCGTTCTACGCGACGACATTTTGGAGACGGCTTGAAACCCAGTCGAGTTATGTCCAAAAAATAAGTTGTTAATATCCATTTATTGAGATAACTTTATTTAGTAACATTTTAAGTGAGCAAAATATGACCGTGTATAATATGCAAAGTAACTTTCTTCCTAACGATATATGTATGTATATTATATTTTTACAGTAGTCCGTAAAGGTTCAAATCCGTTAATATTTCCTTTTAATGCTAATATGAGAATAAATCACAAGACGTAATATATCAAGAGATGAGATATGGCCGCTCGAACGCACGCAGCTGCGCCGAATCCAACTGATCCCCACTCCCGGGAGAAACAAACACGGTAAAAACTTGCGAATGTTACGAACAATTCCAACTTGTAGGTGAGTGAGCATTCTCTCGTTTGAACGATTCTCTGTAAATTTACTCTATTCTCTAAATCGCGAACGGGTAAAGGGCGGAGGGAAAGTATAATCAAGGAAAAGTGTTCGAATTTTCTCGTCCTTTCTTTGGCGAGCTGCGTTCGCTGTATCACTTCTTCTACCTTAATTAAATAAAAAATATTTATTTGTTTAAATATACGCAACAATGAAAATGTCGAAAATTAACCAACTCACTTCAGTCGATTTGGGCTGTAGCGACTGCTTTCGATTTTCAAATATTTTCCTGTATTACGATTTCATATTAAAGTCCGTAATCATTATTATTTCAATTTACGTTACACATCCAAATTGTATTTACATATGTACATTTGTAAATTTCTTATGACTTATTGCAATGTGCTGAGCCGAAGAATTAATTTCGATAGTCTGCATTTAAAAAACACACATTTGATAGCAATAATAATCTGTACACTGAAACGCTGAATAAAGTATTCAACGTTATAGTCTCGATAATTGAGACAGGTGCGGTCATTTGACTTTGGATCTATTTTTGTAAACGAATACAAGAGCCTAATGGTAGCCAAATAAACGAATGAAATTTGATGCAACTGCTAAAAATATCGCGAAAAAGTCCGCGTTTCATATTATGTGCAAATATTACAGAGTGCGCAACAAAGCGCAGCGCTAATAATACGAATCGTTTGTAATTTTTATTCCAGCATTTTTGCGAATAAATCCTTTTTCGGCACAAACAAGCCTCCGGTTTGTCGAGTATTGTTTAAAAGCGCAAACACCGAAATGATGTTGATTCAGTGGAAAATATGACGCGACGTCGAAACATGTTTACGACGAGTTGGAAAAGTTTCGTGTTGCGTTTGACAACGTTCTAAGAACCGGCGAGACGAGAAGAACAGGCAACACAATTTGTTCACGTTTGCATTTTATCATTGAGAAATTGTTGTGATCTAAGTAAGCATTTTCTGTTAGAAATAGACCACACCGAGCTCCCAGACATCACTCGGTCGTTGGCATGCAGCTGAAGACGTGCGACTGGATCAAAACTTTGATATTGCTGGCAGCATGTGCCGCCATGTGGAAAGGAAGATGCTCGTATGTTGGTATCTCGAAGATATCTCTGAAGTCCTTGTACTAATATTGACTTGCGAACTTAATTGCAGTCGCGACATGTCTGGCGTCGCTTTAATAAGCCAAGAAATAGAGACATGTATAAATAAACGTCTTGTAAATGGTACATATTTACATTGCTTGTTTTATAAAGCCTCTTAATAGTTTGTGAGTTCATGAACAGTACTTTACTAAGGAGAATTTTCTCAAAATTCACCTTTTTTATATTACGATTTAGGGCTATACAGCTCCATGTAAAAAAAAAATAGATATCGATTCAGGCTTCGAATACGCCTTCTTGAACATTATACATATCTACCTATATTTATTTTTATTTATTTATTTATTTATTATCACACACATTTGTAACTACTTTTGCAGATTTATACATTGTTTGGTATAGATAAGGCAAGAAGCATACTAAGTTCTTAGTTGATAAGAAACATACCTGCAACTGATAATAACATGACATATAACATACTCGTATAGTATATAAACATAACATTATGTTTGTATTTATAACTTAGAAGAATTTAAAAAAGAAATCAAAAGCATTAAAATATTTATCGTGGTATGAAAATAAGTTTGGAAGGCAAGACGTGTACCAGGCTGTCATAACGGCGAACATGTTTACGCGCTCGTCAGCAAATCCTCAGCCGTGAGGTACAAATTGTCGTCGCGCCCGCGGCGACGTAGTGTTATGAAACTTGGTCCCAGGTACGTACAGTGCAAACAATTCGCTCGCAGAATAAATATCTTTATCTCATACATTAAAACAGCTGTTCTTCGTACATTTTAAATCTATTTGCACGGATAAGTACATGATTGCTTTACCCTATCATGAATTTCTTTTGCGTACTTAATCTAAACAAATGTGTTACATATTGAAATATAATTTTATTTGAACGAAAAACGAATACGTATATGGAGATTACTTTGAATTGTTCCACAGAAATTTCTTCAGAAAAACTTAGACAGATCTTGTGTAGGTGTAATGTAATCTAAATAACATATTTTAATAATTCGCAAAAACTTCTACAGACAGTTGTAAATAAAAAAGGGATTTTCCTTTTGTCTTCATAATTTTGAATTTTAGTAGCCGCAGATGAACCGGCAACTATTAAAGTAGCATAGAACTTAAGCTCAGTGCCGCATGTTGGGAGAGCAACGGTGCAAACAATTTGTACGCCGCTTATACACTGTGTAAATATTCTTATCTTCATAATGTAGATAGAGGTATTTTGCTATTTGGATTACCGTTGCTATTTTGGCGAGTAAACCTCATTTTCAGAATATTTTATCTTTAACAGCTAGTCTGTATTATACGGTGCTAAAATTCTTTGAACATTATTGAATATAACTCATGATTACGAGAAACATGTATGGTATGTTTTTCAAGTAAAATAAGTTCAAATATTATTTGGCAATTTTCTGTATTTCTGTAGTTCGCTCGTTCGTATTTAAGCGTGAAATGTGAGAAGATAACAGAATTTGAGTTACACATTATAAAAATAATTGGAAATACTTAGAATTAGAAATAGTTAAGACAATTTAATACGATAAATAATGATAACGCCTGTAAACTACTATTATAGTGTATTGATCGATTAATTAAAGTTCATTTGATCAAAATATAGTGATAAATAAATGAATATTTATAGAAATATATATATTTTGCAATTACTCTAGAAAATGTACTCCAAAACGGCACATACTGGTTCACTACTGAACACGATATACTTCATGGCGCTCTTAAGTATTTACTACTACCTTAAATCCGATTAACGTTAAATATAAAAGCTCGGTGCACGTTCAGACACGTTTTGTTGGAACTTGTTGACATTGACAAATATTCAATCTATGTTAAAAGTGTTTTAACAAAATGTCGCCGTTAAAAGCGTGTACAACGTGATAGTGACATCGATTACTCGTTATAAAATGTTGGAAATTTGAGAAACAAAATAATTCAATTTCATCGGCATCAAAATGAGTTGCGATAATAATAACAATGAGATTTTGCAAATCATATTATGAATTCACAACATTGTCAACATTATTAACTTCTGGACGATATATACTCGTACAAAGGTTGTTGTTTAGTGTTAGAATTGTTTTTGGAAGAATAGTTGGTTTAGTCCTTGTTGTTCAAAAATTAATATTTACAATAACTGAACTGAGTGTAAGCTCATAAGATTTTTTTTAAATATTTGAAGCAGTTAATTTACTTTATACACTCTTTATTCATAACTTGAACACTTTTGGGCTAATAAGCTAAATTAAGGCACCGTTGTACAAAAGCCATAAATACAAAGTTACCTTATATAGAATTATTTAAGATCATTATGTCTCTCCCTAAAGAGCCGTAATGACCATCTCGACTCAATTATTACCAGCCATGCCGTAAAGCAATTACGGTAATAGTCCACTTAATAGAAACGACTCGGTTCACCAAATATTACATGCACAGATATTGGCGGTCCCAATATTTATGTAAATAATTATTTCCCCCGTAATTGCAAGACCAGATCGGGTCGCGTTTCAACCCTAATGAACTCAAGTGTAATAGATATTTTCTGACCTATTATGATACTAAATTGTTAAAATTGTGCCAACGTAATGAAGAACGATATTTTCCTGTCAAATAAACACACATTTCTCGGTTTTAATAATGGAATATTATATTTTGTATTATTCGAATTCTAAATTTAAACTTTGCTAAAACAAAAATGTTTCTTGTATAAGATTATTTACGTCGTTAAAAATGTGTGTGTATATTTTAGGCATTTTTATGAAATAAAAAAAATGTTATTGATAATAAAACTTGAGATATTAAATAGAAGTATTCGCGACACATAAAATACAGATATAATGCTAAAAGTAAATTTAACTTCCGGTTAAATGAAATTTTATTACAAAGGTAGTTTAAAAAAAGAGCAGTATTTCTTTTACACGGCACAATTGATACCGTAGGGCTGCGTCGCGGATATGCTGTAGTGAACTACCGGAAAACAATTGATGGTAAGCCCTGTGATTTATACGACGGTTAATCACAGAGTTTGTATTAATGAACGGATTTTTATCAGATCTATAAGTCTTTGAAAGGGGTTGAGTCTTTGTTATGACCGTGGAGCACGCCTGTGATAATTGCCAGTGGCCTATGCGCCGGAAGCAGATAAAATATGTTCACGCACGGCTCGATAGCCGAGCGGAACGGTGTTTTACAATTATACGTAATTCGTTTTGACCTACCTCGTTACTGCCTTTTGTTATTCTGAATTAAATATTCTTAATTAGACGACCCAGCACCATATGTCTTAGAAACAACACATTAAGAAAGCCAACTACAAGTAGATGGGAGAATGGTTAGGGAGAAGAAACGGAATTAAATTCACGCAAATAATCAAACAATAATTTTAGGACATAATTACATAGTTCACGTAGGAGTTGACAAATAGTATTTAGTATTTAGGAAATTGTACTCCTGTTACCTCATATTCAATAAAATGCATCATTTCACTCTATACTTTGAGTGTTTTAACAACACTGATATAATGTGTCTTATAGCAATGTTAATCGCGAATGCAAACCGATCTTAGAATACATTTAAAAAACTAAAGTGTGGTAAAGTCGTTAAAAGAATAGTTTCCATTTTTGATGGTAACGTTCAAAGATAAGGAACAAAGTGAAAGGCCGAAGCCATCTTGAACTTGTGAATACTAGTAGAATTGCTAAAAAGCTCATTCGTGGGCAAACTTTTGTAAATACCACAAGATTAGAAGCATATGGGCTCTGAGTAAAGTCGCAACTACTGTTTCTATATGGCACGAGGCGATCCTGCATCTAACCAAAGTTTGATTCAAAATGTGATTATGCCAGAACAGTCCCCGCGCCACCTTTATTCAACTTTTTCTTAACTCCTAATAGTGGTAACATTGTGAGAGTTCAAAAAAGCTATTTCGCTCTTCTACCAACCCACGGTTTATGATAACGGTACGCGGTCTATACCTTTGCTTAAAATTGTGCAATACTAGTTTCAAACTGCGCTCGTGGTTTTCACATGCCTTATACAATGATTGAGGAAGTTTGTTCGACTGGGTGTCTTTATTTCGTAAAGGCCGGTTCAGTCTACGACACTATACACCGTACACTCAGTGTATACATCGGATGTCTATGTATGAACACGAGTTTATGTAATCGGTAAATTTATTGTGACACAATATTTATTGTCACATCAACCGCTGTGTGAACACGTTGCGTTCAAGTGTTTAGTGTA
>DWQT01002661.1:0-13738 GCA_018244895.1 Myscelus amystis hages | reverse complement strand
CGCACCTGGGAGAAAAACACCTAATTTCAACGCCGCACCAAACGAAAGTCTAATACAAGTCGAAATTGGCATGTAACACAGTCAATGTGTTCAACTACCTCTTGATGTCATTTATCTAATGTCAAACTTGTCTCTGTTTATGCTGTTCTGCGAACATAGGTACCTACTTGTTGTGAAATCCTACATCATGGTTACCCATTGTAACATACATTTTTGTACTATTGGGCACATCAAAGAGACTGTAGAAACGTTTCACATATTCTAGAAACTGATTTTCATCGGTCCATTCCCCCTCATCAAATAAATCTCCTGAAACAACAGGCTTGTATAGTACAGAGATGCAAGTTAAAAAAATTATGTACAAGATTATAACAATACATTATGTTTTACCTAATACAAAAACAACATCTGGTTTATGCACAATATTTATAGACCGGAATGCTTGATGCATTTGCCATTCTCTCCGTAACTTATCAAACCAATGCCCTCTAAATGGACCTAATAAATGAGTATCTGCTAATATGAGTGCTTTCACAATTTGTGTACTTTCTGAATCACTGACATTTAAGGCAGGCCAATAGCACTGAAAAGAGAACAAAAATAATACATATTTATGATCAAAAATTAAATAACAGCGCATTGCTCTCATTATTGTCCACATGTAGAAAATCAATGAATGAAACGAATAAAAAATGAAAAAAAAGGGAGGAATATTTATTTACCTGTGCAACCACAATGTAATAAATTAAATATTCACAGTAAAGTCCAATACAGATCATTCCTACAAGACACTTTAACAACTTTTTTGTTATCCGGCGCATTTTCTATCATGTACATGCTACTTATTAAACCAAACTTTAAAGATCTGATAATATAACCATTTGACCAGTACATCTGATAATATCAGTGATAAGACAGTATTGCCAGACTAGTTTTCGCTACAAATTTTGTAATACGGTGGGTAGTATAAATTTCATATTATCTCTGAAATTGCTATTAAAGTAAAGGTGTAGCCGTATATTGTATGAACATAAGAATGTACTGGCAGTCTCTAGTTTTCAATCAATGTGGTATCAATACGACACTTTTTCAATATTACGTACAAATTCAATCTTCCTATCCTTTTGAGTAGTTTCAGCAATAAAATTGTTATTATTATTTTTAATCAATTAAGTCCCAACGACTACCTACTAGCGCTCTTCTACATTTCCACTATTGTCAACTGTCATGTTAAGTCAACAAATGTAAACAGTGGGATACTTGTCTTTTTTTTAAATACATTAAATGTCCATAGGCGGCAGTAGCCACTTACCATCAGGTGGGCTGCATGCTCGGGTGCTACTTCCATATTATAAAATAAAAACAAAATTTTTAAAGCCCTCAAAATCGGTGTTTCAGTTATTAATGTTTTAATAATTCAGTTACTGATTCCACCAATTTGCACTGAAGTATGTTTGAGGCTTTCCGCAGTTGTAAGAGGGGCTAATAGAGGATATCCTTAAATATGAGATAGCCAAACTTCGGTTCAAGGCATTTGGCATGACACCTGCTGCGCTGCGCTTTTGCCTAAGATAAAAATAAAAGTAATACAAAGAACAAGACGACAATTTTAACTAGCAAACAAGGAATTTTGACGACAAAGTAGTCGGGAATTCAATAAATAATTCAGGCATTGTAATGTCTGTGATAGCCTTGGATCAGTAAAATTAAAAAGCTCATCATACTTACAATACCAAGAAGTCTCACGCAAAATGAAACAAAAAGACACATTTTATAAAAAGCCTCCTTTTATTTAACAATATTACAAATATTGAAATTTATAATTTTGCCTTACTTAATATGAATAAAAAATACAATCGAATCATTGAAACATTCTGATAATATTAATAAACCTGTTAGTACGACTAATCTCAATCATTTATTTGAAGTGTTTATAAAATTAACTATTTTTACTATTGAGTATCTGTAAATATACGAAATAAAAAATTAATAAATAACCAATTACATTAACTTAATTGAAGTTACATTTTACACATCCTTTTAACGTCTTTGAAATAGTATTTTTAGTTGTACAGGACGGCTGTGTCCTACAATGAAATATTAGTGCACCAAATGGCGGTCTAGTCATTGACAGGGGGAGGGCGGGACATTTTGAGACATCCTCGTTTATTGCCCGACGGTATTTTAAAATCGTTGATATTACATTTTATTACAAACTTATTTTATTTCTTTAACCATACCAAGGAGCAAAAAAAATTTTTTTAATGTTCACTTTTTTCTAATCGATTTTTTATTGAACGAGGCCACCGCGATTCACGGCCCGGGCGGTCGTTTGATCGTCGCCCCCTAAGGCCGCCACTGGATGCATAATAACAGCATTTTGTCAATTGGATAAGAGGGCTTACTAGAAACTTTTCTTATCATAAATACAACTTAATCTAGTTTTGAAGCACCTAAATTAAATAGTAAAAAAACATTCAATTACATAATTAATTGATGATTCATATTCATGGGCGTTTTCAACTTTCTAACATAAATTTGGTGTATAATACTTGATACAATAAAAATATTTGGTGATTCCTCTTAATATCATTATATATGTATTACATATTAATGAAAGTATATATCATACATAATCGTCGTCGTATAATAGAACACAGTCAGTAAATTTCATTGAATGATAACAAAAGTGTTTATTGAGAAACATATTTTGTAACTTAGTAACAGCATTGGCAATGATTCATTAGGATATTCATAGGAAGAGGATTAATTTGATCCCGAAGTACTCCCGAGAATACAAGATGATTTGTCGCTACAAAACCTCCAGAATAAATTCATTACATGAACATTACTCAATATTTAATTTGTGTTTTTAAGTCATGAGTTCAATGTCGTAGCTGTGATAATTGTACTCTACGATTTACCGTAGAATTTGCTATTGAGTAAGAAAATAAGCAAATTCACGTTGATTTTCGCTTTGCCAAACATGTCCATTATTGAGCAACCTTCATATTGCTTTTGTAACAAGTCCTGTATGTCTATTTCTATTTTCTCCATCTCTACTCCCATAAACTTACCTTTAACGGTAAAAACACCGTTGTGATCAGTAGGAGCAATTTCGAATTGTACATTTTTGAACTGTGACGGCGTCAGTCCATCTATTTCTATTAATACACCCCTTTCCATGAGTTTCGCGCCGGAATACTTGACCGTGAGTTTCGATTTTAGCTTTTGTACGTCTTTACCTGATCTTCGTAAGCACGCATGGACACTCCTGTAATGAAAATATCACGATGTAATTTATTTTTTATTTTTAAAATAAATGTTACAGATGTGATGCTACTATGATCTTCTAATATTAAGCATTATAACATCTGTATCAGATGATTCTAAAGTAGTATTACATATATAACATAAAACATGTATCGTTCAACGTACCTCTTCCCCGTGTGGAGGTTTGCTAAACACGACTTTATGTATTCGTCATATGACTTGCACTTCTCCTCGTAGTACTTAGTTTTTTCTTGCAAACTTTGCTTCGTTCGCGTAAGTGTCGTCAGCGCTCTTTTCTGCGCCTGTCGGTACTTGCCTTTGTTGCATAGATCCAACGCAATCGACGTGATCAGTGCCTGATATCCGTCTTCGCGGGTGACGTAGCCCTCGTCTTCGAGCGTTTGCAGGTTGCGGCGCAGTTTTGCAATATGTTCCCGCAGCGACGTGGCGTCGTCGGGGCGCGCTTGGCCCGAGTATATCCGTCTCCGGACCTGCTCGCTGTACTGTTCTTGTTGTTCCTTCGTTGTACCGATCACCAAAGCTTCCAGAAGATGTTCGCCTGCGAATATTCAAAGGGTTTATATTTTGATATAAGGTCCATTTAACATATTAAGACTTCATTTCGGTTTGTATACAAATAAAAAAAATTGTTTATCAATTCATAGCTGAAGTATTAAAAAACTTACCATTCAAATATGGTACAATCGCAACACAAAGCTCTTTGGTTTTTATGAAGAGTTTATTCAAATCTGTCATGTCATCTGAAGGCGCTTGGAATTTATTTACGAGCGCTAGACAAACCTCCAATCTTGCGTTTTCCTCCGTATCACTCACTTGCTACAAGACAAAAGTGGATTTGAGGATAGGACAATAGGATTTGTAAACTATAAATAATATAGTTTACAAATCTTATTTATTAATATAGCTTGCACATTCATATAAACAAAATCAGTAGGTAAAGCTGATTAAACATAGAATTACTGTATATAATATACACACTATCTTTTGAACCCTGCTGCTTCTGTTAGGAAAGAGCTAGCTCACTTTGTAATAATCATATGGTTTTTTTGATAAATCGGAGTTCAATAGAAAAAATCCAAAGCGGCTTACCATATCCAAATCTCGGGAGGCAAGCTTAGCGATGCTCGGTATCTCGCCCAAATCATCTAGCAGTTCGTTGAGACGGTCGTTGATATCGGGTGCTATGATATCTTGGTATTCGATTAGTAAAGCATGGGTGTCTACTATTTCCTGAAAATAAACGATAGACATACAATTAGTTTCAGAAAATGGGGGCCCTGATTCGTGTTCATATTTAGATACGGGAAAAAATCATGCTTTTCAAACGAAACAATGTTGCTGACCAGATGCCAATTAGGAAATTTCCAAAACCTGTAGTCATCACAGATAGTAAATTTATCCATTGGTAATAAAAAAAATCAGGTCGAATTAGAATACAATTACCTGAACAGTAATATAAATGTGCGGGTGATGTAATAATGTCGCTTCTGTATACTCGTCTACGGCGAAGTACTCTTCGAGCGTCGGCCCCCGGCAGCATCGGCGGAATAACTCCTTCATCTTTTCGTGGCATTCTACTATGAAAGGGTTTAAGCAACGGAGATGGCTGGACTCCTCGCCGAACTAGAATAATATGTTTTTTGTGTATAACGACATAAGATCAAATGTAGCAATGTAGGAGTATGTACTTTATAACTAAACTAGTTTTTGCCTGCGGCTTCGCGCGCATTAAATTATTGTTTACGACATTACATTAGAAATCTCACAAATAACAATATTTCTCTACTATATAATTGTTGTTATTATACATACAAACCGTCCTCTCGAATCACTCTAAACATTTAAAAAAACCGCATCAAAATCCGTTGTGAATTTTGAAAGATCTACATATACATAGGGACAGGACAAAAAGCTACTTTGTTTTATACTATGTAAAGATTTATTTAATCACAAAACGAAACATATAAAATGTAGCTTTAGAAATAACGGCCTCATTCTGACTTATAACCACGTTTAAATTTGTTTTTTTTACTTACGCCTTTCTTTGCTGCAGCAAAATGTAAAATTTTCGCAACGGACGCTAAATTTTTTCTTTGATCTGTAGTAAGTCCGGAGCCATTAGGCATGCTGATGATGTGAAAGGCGTCGGGAGCAACAATAGCTGCGTTTAAGAATTGATAGTACACCAAGTTTCCTATTACCTAAAGTCAGAGATATCAGAAATTAGTTTCCTAACAAAAACATAGTTAAAACTATTTTGCTTCTGAATATTTCTTTTGTAAGTACTTAAATACTTGAAATTTTTGTTTCAACAATCATGTAGGTATTTCTTACCTTTAAGATGTCTTTCTCTGGCGTATGAGGAAATTTCGTTGATAGAGATCTATGTAAAACTCGAGCCATGTAGGTAATGCAAAATGGTAGAAGTTCTGTGGAATTGGTGATCTTGTCCAGAAACATGGTAACTACTGTTTTCAATTGCGCTAACGCTAATTTAAGTCTCAACGTCACTTCCGGGTAGTTAAGGGCTTCTTCTTGGGTTACATTGTATGGTAATTTCCTAAATGAACAAAAAAATTTGCATTAAACTACTACTATTTCAATAAAATCTATCTCTAACTATTTCTGAGCAGAATTTTCTAACAAAATGGTATACACAGTTACTTACGATATTTGTCCAGTTTTCATTTCGGTTTCATTCCTCCAAGCTTTATAAATCTCTACAGGACCTGTTTCAATATTTAAATCTTTGTCTTTTAAAATGTTTTCGACAAGTGGTCCAATAATAGTTTGTAGGCTATTTAAACCAGATAACTGTCTCGATAAACTAACCGCCATTTTTAGTACCAAAGGTGTGGATGCAATAATATCGAAAGGTTTTGTCACTTTACAACTAATTTCTTCTTCCAGAGTAAATCGAAATAATTTTAACAATAAATACTCATCTCTGGCATATGCACCGAAATTGTAAAGACTTAAAACAACATTTTGTAAGAAAAAGTTTGTCTTATTTTGGGGGATGCAAAACAGAAGTTTAGATAAATATGTAGGATTCGTTTGAAGCTCATAAAACAGATGTTGATAACCATCCAAAAGTCTTTTACTCTCTTTGGTAAGAGATTTCAAGCCTTTAACTGCTGTTGATATCGTCAGTAACGATTTATTTTCATTTCGGTTATGAAAAACAAGTTTTGTCATGGAATTATGTTTGACTAAGTTGTTTAATTTCAAACCGTGAGCGGCTACTTCTTGTAGCGCTATACGATTTTGTACTAGCAGGCCAATTTTCAAGTCCATGTCATCTATCTGCTTAGAAAGCTCTTGGTTTTTCCTAATGGATTGCACTACTTCAGACTTCAGAGTTTGCAATTCTATTTCCCTGTCGTAATCTTCTGTGGCAAAGTCTAATACTGGAATAAATTTTTTAACTACCCTCAATGGGGGGTTTGGGGAGTAAAATAATGAAGTAAATGCTTGCCGCGCTCTTCGTCCTCTCCAAAGAGCTTGTATTTTTATAATTTTCTGCTCCTAAAAAGAAGAAGAATTATAAAATGTATGTTTAATATTTCAAGAGTAAATTTTGTCATGACTATAAATGTGGTAACAAGTAGCAATAGCTGTTCTTCAATTATAAACAAGTTACCTGAACTTTGTACCATGCTAATGGATTTAGCTTTCTTTCTCTTTTTAACTTGGCTTCAATGGCCTTCATTTTTATAAGAGTTCCAAACTTCCTTTGTACCAAAATTCGCCTCCACCATGATTGAATGTAAATTATATAATGTACATGTGCCCTTAAATATCTTTCCCTTTGTATCGTTTGCCTTAACAAGTAGCCTCTGCAGTAACCTTGAAATTTTGTTATGCAAATTTCCACAAGTGATTGTTTGTAGGCATTAACATGGCGTTTGTTAGTTTTCTCAATTAATAGCTTGACATCTTTTTTTGTTAAATAACGAGCGTAAGGAACAAAACCTTTTGGAGTAGTCCAACTGTAAGTGTAGGATTCAACATCTATGTAAATTGTGTTCCCTGCCTCAGTGTGACATACTATCCAAGAACAAATATTCTGCCCTTTCTTCTTTAAGGCCTTAGAGAACATTTGAAAATAGACATCCCTACAAGATGTTTCGACAGTTTGTGGGTCAATTAGTAGAGGGCAAGAAAGGGCATGCCAAAAATCTTTCACATTGTTTTTTAAAATTGCTAAGTTCAATTGAACTAATGCATCAGTTAGTTCCTTAGCCTTTGCAGACTCATCATTAACTTCATCAACAGTTTCAACAATGTCATCAAGCCAAAGATTCTGAGATTCCTTACTCAACAGTTTCTTTTTCAAAATTCTCATGTACAAATTATATTCCTCCTTATGTAGGGATGATGATAGTTTCAAATGAGGACTCTTTAGTAACAGTATTAAAGCATCCACATCTTCTTTAGATACTGCTTTGTTTACACTGTCAATTACCATTACCACTGTAAATAATGAAATGTTTATGTCAGTACTATTGAGATGAAAACACAAACGGAAATATAATGATAGATATTATTAAAGCTGAAAGTGCCCATACACAATTATTTCTGTGTAACTTGTAAGTTAGCTGCTAACTGCTAAAACTACACCGGAATACCTCATTTGTGCTCCCATGTATAACTGAAAACATACTTACAATTCTCGTCGTCGTTATCCTTCATATTAACCATGTCAATAGTGTCGCGGATGTCTTCTACTGTTAGCAGTGGACATTCACATTGTTCTCTAAATTTAACTTCTAGAGCAGTCACCAAGGCCGTTAGATATCGTCGTCGGCAATGAGGGCGTAGTGTGTCCAAATGCAATTGTTTTGAATTGAGGGCATTCCAAACAGCAGACTCATCGCCTCTTTGTACAGCCTGCGATATAGATGCAACGGCTGTTAGATAAGTAACAGAGGCCGCAATTTCATTTTCATTGAGAGATCTTTCTACTTCTAATTTTTCAAGTCTCATCTCTTCAAAAATAAGAGGTATTGCAAATTTGTCAATCTTAAAGCTAAAATGCAATTTTGGATTAATCAATGCATCATATAAATCCTCTGGGTCACCATCGTCCAACACTCTATTAATGTCTGCAATTGCAACCTTGTGATCCCTGTGACCAAATGAGTTTGTGTTCCCATCGTTTATGATATTTTGAAATATCTTATGCCAGTTTGTAATACTCTCAACATCAATATCTTTATTTGTCTCTATAATATCTTTTACAATGTCACAATAAAAATCTATATTATCCACATTGTAGTTTTTCACCTTTACCCATTCTTCAGTAAATATTTTATGCATACTGTTAACGTCATTCTTTCTACATGCAGAACATAAGGATTTCCATAGAAATTTATAGTTTGTTGCCGTAATATGACCCTGAATTTCCACAAGAGTCAATACTTCATCAAACTCGTCTGGTACATAACTATCATTGAGAGAATGATTGTGAGCTACTCGTATTTTCTCATATTTGGCTGCTTTAAGCACTTTTTTATATTCATCGATTAGATGGTTTTGAATATATTTCAATTTCAAAGTAGGATTTAAAATTGCAGAAGTTATAGAGTGATCTGTATCCAGAAGATTGTTAAGTTCTTGAATAGTATCATATACATTCACTTCATTGTCGGTAATTTTTTTTGATAAGATACCTCCAATTTTTTGGAACACTGGGAGGGGATGCTCACAATTTTGTAAATCTTTGGTCACTAAATCCAATTGTTCATCTGGAAAGACGATAATTATAAATAATTGCAACACATTAATAACATTCATAACGGTAAACCTGTGTAGCTGTTGCAAAACTAAATGTACCTGTAAAAACAGCCTTGCCAAATACATCATGTATTAAGGGTCCCTTCCCCAATTTAAAGAGATGAGAGCTTAAAGCATGAAGACAATAAATAACTCGGGGCATGTTCTTCTTGTCATAAATATCTGTTGTTTCTGGTTGAAAGGTCTGTAATGCAAATGATTGTATTTCTATATTTCACATGATTATAAGAAAACAATTGATTGCTATATATTTTATTTTATACTTTTAATTCTATTCTAGGAAACCATTTAAAAAAAAGAAAATGGAATACGTGGCATGTTTTCATTTTTTGACCGGCTCCTACAAGGAGGTACTCAATTCGTCTGTAATTTTTTTTATCTCATCCAATGATTTTTTTTTATAATATGGAAGTAGCAGACAAGCATGCAGTCCACCATATGGTAAGTGGCTACTGCCGCCCACGGACATTTGTAATCGACCCCAGATAAGATTAGATCTCGAGTCGACCACAGATGCGCCACTACCCCTAAGGACTAGGTTGGAATGCCTTGAAAAAGTACGTCTCCCTTACCACACCCTTCAAACCAGAACACAGCAGCGCTTAACACTGCTGTTACAAGGCAGAAATAGATGTGGCGGAGGTGTCGCCGGAGTCGAACCACAAAGGGTTCTACCACCTTATCTGGCATATAATTTAATAGACCTATTTCCCTAGCTGGTGCTGTGCTGCTGCTGATCATATTATGTCCTTTACTTAAATTATTTCTACAGAATATTTTAATATACATGGAAAGATTTCTTTCCTCCCAATAGTATGCAAAATCCCATTCCATTAGTAATTAATAAAAAAAAAGTTAGGATTTTTGACACTAAATCCACTTTTTTACTTGATAATGAAAATGGTAATTGAAGGAAATAAACTGAGTATTCTAGGACAATAATGATAATAAATTAGATGCATGATGTGGTACAACTTACTTCAGGTAGTTCTGTTTTCTTAAGTATTTGTAGAAATTTGTTAATATTGTCTGTGTGTTTAAACTGCAGTCCTACAATCTGTAATGATAATTAAAGAAATAACAAAACAAAGTTCCTTTACCTCGTTACGGAATATATTAATTACAGTGAATTCAAATTAATTTAAAAAAATACCTTATAGCGTCTCTGATCAATATCGTAAATCTTATTCAAAGCTAGTGATTCAGGAGCAATAAAATGTCCCAATTTAGCTAGATATACACCGTTACGTAAACTTTCCTCGAAATCAACAGCATGCGGCAATTTTTCTTTAATACATGCTTCCATCCAAGTCTTGGCTTCCTCTAATCTGCATAAATATTCGTATGCAATTGTTCTTAGACGAATTACATCCATTTCTTGTGCTGTCTTGCGAACTTCTGTATCACCTACAAATATCAACAGTAATTTATTTAATTTTGGTATTTAATAACGTCCAACAAAAAAAAAATATTCGAACCAAAATACAATAACGTAATGACTTACAATCGTCAATTTTCCCTATCATCGTTTCTTCCGATTCTTTACCCATGGTCACAATATAATATGTTTATCGACCAAAATGCCTATACCATAGTTATGATGTTATAAATATTTTATCAAACCACGTAATAATTGCTTCAATACAATCTCAAAATCACATTCACCCATCTGTTTTACTAATTCAAATATTTTCAAAAGTTCAAAACACAAATGGCAGTTGTAGCGGTTATGGTATCGTAGAATGTTAGCTGAAGCAGATGTACGCGCTCTGTTATGCCAAAGACATATTAACTCGTACATTATTCTTCAATTAGCCTTTTAAAAGGACAGTTACATTAAAGTATACCGGTTGTTCATTTCTTTATAAACTGTATTTTTACGTCAGTCAGGTCAAATTTAATACTTTAAAACCATAAAAAAACCACTAAGAACACTGGAATTCTTTTACCTTTGGTACGTGTGTACTTCACTTTTTTATATTATGTAAATTGTAGGTGCTTTCAGTTTATATATCTATACTAATAAGCAAGCCTAATTAATACTGTCGCCATCACTGATTAATTGTTTGGTTTTTTTTATGAATGATACGCCTTCAAAGCTTCTAAATTTAAAAATAACATTTGATATTATAGACACAAGAAAAAGTAGTAAGTAGTACAAAAATGGATGAAGAAACCACGGAATTAGAGCCAAAATATGAATTAGGATGTGTTTGTACTTGTTCGTCAGAGCATATAGTATCAGATAAGGTCGAAATATCAGAACGCAAACAATTGATTTTAACAACGGTAGCTAGGACAGAAAACTATTTGCGAGAACGCCGTATACCTGAATTAATCAGGTTCCTTTTTACTAAAATCTTAGCTGAAGTCTCTGATAAACCAGTAACTTATATCGAAAACCTTCTCGATGAGTGTATGTTATTTCGCGCTGGTCACGGATCACCTCCAGTTTTGTATGAGAAACGGTACTATTTCTTGTTCCAACACTCTTACCTAATTATTAATGTGAATCCCAATGTTAATAAGTTATATTTTATACCTTTAGGCATTTAGAAGCAGTGATAAAAAGTTTTGATCCGGGAAACCGTGGATGGATGAGCGCCGGCCAAGTTCGTCGGATGTATTCTACTTTGGGATTTACCCTTGATAATCTAGACGAATCGTATCAAGAAAGATTTTCTTGTGATATAGTGTTGGAGAAAGTGAAAGAAGCGCAAGAAACAGAATTATTTGATTTATTGTCTTCGGGCATGGTTCCAGACACATAGTTATAACCACACGTGTACGTGTAATACTTCTGCTATACCGTAACGAATCATACATTTGTCTTATTTTTTTGTTCTCTTACAGTACCCGTTACCAAAGATTCGAAATATGAAGAATTTAAAAGTGGGTTGTTTCTTTGTAAACATTCTTTTTAATTACAATGAATATAAATGTTTCCACAATTTAAAATTACCATAATCTTGTTTAATGAAAATGTAGGCCAGTTATCAGTTTCAAAATTGGACTAACCTATAACCGGCGAAGTGCGGCTTAACACACTGTTTTCGTTTACCTTCGTAGTAAATTATAAATGTAATATCAAAAGCGCACGTAAAAAGTGCAGGATTACAGAATGAAACGCAGATATACAATGATACCATGTATAATATTGATGTATGTAGGTACCGAGATAGATCAAGAGCGGTATAAGTTGGCTAAAAAGGTCCGCTCTGATCTCGATCAAATAGATCGGACATTGTCTAACGTACATTTAGGTGGCTGTAGATGCAGCGCGTCAGATTAGTAACTATAGAAATAGTTGGCAATAAATTTGAAATGGCGTGATGGTATAATAATAAAGAGAATTATTTAAAAGGACATGCAATTGTAGAAAGACATACGAATATAACATTTTTAGCTTGAGCCTCCTGAGTGGAAAGTTGAAATTTAAACCACTCGTTCATCACTAGACTACTTCTGGCAGTACTCATTTAGATTATTACCAATAAATTAGGAATAGAATCGTATGAAGGAGATCGATAATATTATTTAATATTATAGTATGAAGGCATTTTTTTTGAAATTGGTCATTCCATTGCTTAGAAAAAGGTAAGGCTGTCGTTGTTGTCACTATTGACAATATACGCATTTCAAATTATATGTCAAGATCAAGACTGTCAAATAGTGTTTTGTGTTGGATTTCCTTGTTGGTGTGGGAAATTTTAAAAATTTCATGCCTATTTAATGTATGATTATTCTCATTATAAATGAAGAGTAATATAAATTATATACCCTTTTTTACTAGAAAGGAAAAACAACGATACCTATCTGGTTTTTGTAATCAAACAGTGTTAAAGTGAATTATATCCCAAGATTGATTATCTATTTACATTAAAATTTCCAACAATGTTTCTTATTGGCATATTTATACATATTACATTTTTATTTTCTATTTTCGACATCTATTTTAAATCACCGATAGTAAAAAATGTAGTTCCATATCGACCTGCTTACGAAGCTCTCGCTGACAGACTGGTGCTTTTAGTTGTTGATGGTCTTAGAGCTGAATCGTTTTCCAATTACACAACCATGCCGTACCTCAGGTAAGCTTCAGTATTTATGTATTACTAGATTAATATACACGTACATCTGCTTATATTATACTCACTGTTATCTGAATATTCAAATCTTCATAATTTTTATATAATTAACCTAACGAAGTAGTTTAGTAAGCAGGCCAACTTATTGTAAATGATTACCAGGATCTAGACATTTATCATAGACAATATTTACATAATATTAGAAGTTTAACGATTTTTTGTTAATTCTTAACATAAATCTAAACTGTTGTTCAAATAATTCTGCAATTTGATAACAATATGATATTAGTTGACTTTACCATATATTTCAACATAACTCATATTAATAATGTTTATGTATTAAAGTTCATTTTGATTTTTTGTTTCACCTAACATTAGATCCGTGGCAAACTCTCATGGAAGGTGGGGCATATCTAGCACTAGAGTACCAACAGAATCTCGCCCAGGTCATGTTGCAATACTTGCTGGGTTCTATGAAGACCCATCAGCAGTAGCCAAGGGCTGGAAAGAGAACCCTGTAGACTTTGATTCAGTTTTGAATCAAACATCTTATGCAT
>DWQT01002660.1:0-13738 GCA_018244895.1 Myscelus amystis hages | reverse complement strand
GTGAGAGAGATTTAGGCCATAGTCCACCACGCTGGCCAAATACACATTGGTAGACTTCACACACCTCAGAAAATATTATCCTTATATTTATTTATACTTATAACATCCCTAAGGTGTGTCCAGGTTTCCTCACGACGGTTATCTTCCCCGTTTTGGCGAGTGATATTAAAATTGTACCCATAACACGCACGTGGTAAATCAGAGGTGCGTGCCGGGATAAAACCCAGACCCCCGGAATGAGAGGCTGACAACGACAACATGAAAATTCGTTTAATTGTTCGACAGGCCGCGATACGCCGGGCGTTCTAGCGGCCCCGAGAGTGGAAGCTGGCGCCGCGGGCCCTCCGAGCCTTTGCCCCCAGCTACGGTGAGCTAATTAATATACTGTTGTAGTATCATGATCCGATCTACATGTGACACTTTTATAGCTTAACCTATACTAAGCTAATGCGAGTGTCGATGATGTATTCGTAGTATTCGTACGGTGAATGGTAAATGTGTGAAAGTCGTACAGCGCCCCTGTCGTGCGTAAAGGGAACTAATCTTGCGATTTTCTATCGACTAAGTTGATGTACATAAATGTAAAGTCGTTCCCGCGTTTTGTATGAAATGTGCGAGCAGGAAACCCGACTAATGTATTCTGTCACTGTCGGTTCTGTCGGTTGCATTGTGAGGTCTCGTTGCCTTTATATTAGAGCTTGATGAAGTTCGTGCTCGCGCTACTGTAAAGCGAAACCGTGATATTTAAATGGCAAGTTTCTGTTTTAGGAGCGCGCCTCCACCTGGCGCTCGAAGGACGCACCGCCGCGCGACGACCGCTACCGCGACGCGCCGCGCGACGGGCCACGGGACGGGCCACGTGATGGACCACGTGACGGGCCGCGTGACGGGCCACGTGACGGGCCGCGCGACCGCGACGGCGGATTTAGAGACCGCGACAGGGACCGCTTCCCGCCTAGAAGGGATGACCGGGACCCGCCGAGAAGGGACGATCGAGACCCACCAAGAAGGGACGACCGAGACCCACCCAGGAGGGACGACCGAGACCCACCCAGAAGGGATGATCGAGACCCGCCGAGAAGGGATGATCGAGATCCGCCGAGAAGGGATGATCGAGATCCGCCAAGGAGAGATGACCGGTCAGTTCTGTTCACTTTTTATGTCTATTATATACAAATGTAATAACAATAAGCCACCTTAGATTATGGTTAATACTGGGCAATTCTGTCCATTGTGTCCTAACAAGTGATCAATAGATTTGTTTGGTGTATTGATATGTTACAAACGACACTGATTTATTGTAACTCATATGTGAGCATAATTCGAAAAGGTTTACACTTTAATAATGTACACTGTGTCCAAAAACAACTCAATGGTTATTTTGGAAAAAGCTGCACCATAATATATTGCATTTAATTGTGTGACTGTTTAAAAATGACATATCCGTTGCAGGGACGGGCCGCGGCGCGAGGAGCGGCGCCCGCCCGCCCGCCGCGAGGAGCGCCGTGAGTGACGCACACGTATCGCCCTCTCACTCGCACACTTTAACACACACCACAGTTCATTTCTATTGCGTCGCCCGACAAACTGACGATCGTTAGTGTTTGATCACTGTTGAAACATTTGTCACAACCAAGGCCTCACGGATGCGTTGTTGGCCGCAAGCGACGCTGTTAACGTCTTTAATTGACCCAAAGGAGCTTCGTCCCTTGACACGTCTCTTGTGTTTTTTTAACTATATTTTTATTAAGATATTCTATTCTCAATCATATAGCTCTGTTCATATTTTCCCTTCATACATTCCATAAAGCACCACAACAAAAACACTCGTCAAGTATATAACACCATTACATATTCACCTATTCCTTTCACCGATCAGTTTAATATATTACATAACCGAGTGAGAATAACATTTTCTATCTGTATCCTTTCAGCTCGCAGCGACCCGAACGACGAATGGCAACAAGTGGTCAAGCGTTAGCCCTAACGCGATACACCAGGGCGGGCTCAGCGGTCGGCTCTATCCTAAAGCTCTATATTGCAACTAACTTAGCATTCCACGTCTCTGCACTATCACAAGTCCTACTAATATTATTATTGCGAAAGTTTGTGAGGATGGATATATGTTTGTTACCCTTTCACGAACAAACTACTGGACAAATTCGGATGAAACTTTACAGTAATATAGGTTATAACATCAGAATAACATTTGTAAAGATTTTATGTAATTTTTGTCGCAACATAACGGTACATGTCGATTAAATAGAGCTATCTTGGCGTACGCTGCCTGAGCCGTTGGAGTTATATAAAGATGTTGTGCCGTAGGATTGTTTGTCATGAATAGTTCTAAATAATAAATAAAGACACAAAAATAAAATGTGACGGATCAAATTGGAAGCAAGCGAAACCACGGGCAACAGCTAGTAAAATATATGCCAGGCGGAATGCAGCGCGTTTATATATAATATTGAAATTACATTTAAATCCAATTGGAAATTTGATTAACAATTTGTTGCTGAATTTGCAAAGCTTTCCAGTAGCAGAAATTGTCACAATTCACACTAATATTACACAGCTTAAATAGATTGTTTGTTTGTTTGTTTCTTTCTTTCTTTCTTTCTTTGCTTCTAATTATAGGTACCGTGGGTTTGATTTAGAAATGATTTTACAATATAATTTGTCACTGCACCGAGTAAAGTTTTAGGCTCTACATTGTGTTGCAATGTATACAATGGAAGTATTGTTAATGAATGTTTATGTAATGTTTAATTGTCACTGAAACGTTTTCTTAACGTTATTGGCATATTTCAACGGTCCACAAGTGATTTTCCACGTGTCCAAAATGATTCTTGATATCATTTTTGACGTTTAAAATGTTAAATTAGCTTTTTAACTTCATACATCCGTGTTGCCTCCCCCTCGCTTCTCGCCCTCACCTCACCCCCGCTGAGCCCGTATTTTTATTCCATTTATACTCTTTAACATTACGTTTTGTATCTCGCTTATGACGTCATATCTTTGTATTGTAACCGCCAGCGACTTACTGTCTATGGTATCATATTATGGGAATAAAGCAACGTTTATTGGTTACATTGCGTTTTATTTTGTATCTGTTCTAGAGTTCTACTACGTGTAATTAATTGCACGAAGATTATTCTAGAGACAAAATTATTAATCAAACGATATATAGTCAACATTTAGGCACTAAGTCAACAAAATTATTAACTAAGCCATATAAAATAGTTAACATTTACGCAGAAGTCAACTACATTATTAACTAAGCCATATTACATTGTCAACATTTACGCACAAGTCAACAACATTATTAACTCAGCCATATTACATAGTCAACATTTACGCACTAAGTCAACAACATTATTAACTAAGCCATATTACATAGTCAACATTTACAGACTAAGCCAAGGAAATTGTGATCTATTTAACTATTGGTTGGCTTCGTGGTTCATTGGCGAGCTACTGCAAAACCGGTGGTAGTGGGTTCGATTCCCAAGACACATTTGAGTGATGAGCACGTTTATTCTGTCCGGCTTTAATGAAAGTAACTATGTATTATTTCGTATACATGTATGTATGGTGAAAACTACGGTATTTCAGTTGAAGAGTTATTTTGAAACTCAAACCGCATCTTAAAATGCGATTCTCACATTTCGTAATCTGAAAATTGCAAATCAATTTTTTACTTAATTCGAGCGGTTTGGTAAATTACATTTGTCTTTCCATGTTTACTCATGTTACAAGTGGGTACTTTACAAGAATATACAATTAAAATTCGCCTCACGATTATCCAAACCTAAAGTTCTGTACATTTTAGCTTTTATGAATAATTTTCTTAGAATTACAATTCACTATAAACTCCACTGCGACGCATGAGTCAGTCATCAAGTCTCATTAGAAACATATGAGGACTCATCAAAAGGATATTAAGTCGAGATATCTCTTTTGAGATCAAGGTTACACTGAAATAGTTAATAAATCATAAATCGTCTATAACCTTAATTTTGTTTTATGCCAAGACAAACTGACGATTTAAATACATTGCTCCGATTCAAATATCGTCTAACCTGTTTCAAGGTATTCAAACAAAAACCGCTGTGATCGCCTATTGGTTTGAAAGTCAGCCTCTCACGCCGTGGGGCCTGGGTTCGATCCTGTCACCTCTGATTTACCACGTGCGTTTTACAACTATAATTGAAATATCACATCAGTGAACGAAAACATCGAGAGGAAACCTGCACACCTTAGGGATGTTATAAGTTTGTATAATATTTTCTGAGGTGTGTGAAGTCTACCGATCCGCACTTGGCGACGTGGCGGACTATGGCCTAAATCCTTCTTACAGTGAGAGGAGATCCGGTCCAGCAGTGGACCACTAAAGGGTAAAGAAAACTAAAGGGTGAAAAAAAAAACAGAAATTATCAAATATGATAGCACACATTATGAAGATTTTGAGGTTACTAAATGATATACTACCCTATCCTAGTTCGGGCATATCGTTATCTATATTAGGTTAAATCAGTAGGAAGAACCTAGGCCACCCAATTTCAAAGTCTAATATAACTCTGACCTCTAACTAAACTGTTTTGATAAGGAAAGTCAAAAAAGTCACATAGGTACGTAGTTTGTCTAGTATCAAGTTTCCTTAATGTCCAAACTGTTTATTAAATTCTGGAATATTTCTGCTTAATTATCGCGCTTGATTATGATTTATCAATATTGGCATGCCATTAGAAATATTTGATGTTAAAACTTTCATGATATCATTTGTTTTCGCGTAACATACATTTCTTACTTCCAAGTAATGTCTGTTTTGATTGAGAATACAAAGGTATTTTGTCCAATTTCCTTTAAGCTCGCGAATTCAAAACAATCTTCACAGTTTGTTTGGAAATCTTGAAACCTAATGTACACAGTATCAGATTATATAAATTTGTTTTTTTTTTGCAGATACAGGTATTTAGATAATTCCAAAATTAATGTGCATTTTATATAGGTGTGCATTTTATTAATATTTGTTATGTATGAGAATTGAACCTGTTGTTTAACAGTCAGGATCTCTAACCACTACGCCAAGTGATCGGCTACTTTCATTGAAATATTTTTTTAGCTTTTCTCTGTTAATGATCTTATTACGCAAAAGTAATGAACTGATGTACCTAAATTAAATTATTTTAGCTGACTCAGCATTGTCCTAGAAAAACATTGACTTGCTGTAAAAAAAAAATGAAATCACTATACTATCACCGAATCTGAACCAATTTACACTTAAGTGCGATTATTCGTTAGTTCAGTAGTTTTGGAGTCCGCCGATATTAAACACTGTGACTTGAGATTTATTATTTTTATACATATGTATACACAAAATATTAATTACATAAAAAATATACAAATAATTATAAAAATGACCTGGTTACTTTATACGAGTGCTTTTCACTTTATCATTTATTTGTTATAAAATATTGGCACAATATAATCATATAACCCCTCAAACAGATAACAAGACAAATGAATCAACAATATTCCAATTTCAAAAACGCATCTCCGTTAACCGTATTAGAAAAACTATTAGCATATACAACCTTATTCTTAAATACTTATTAATTAATGTGCCATCAATTGATTTTGATGATAAATAGAGTCGCTAAGAGCTGAAGACAGCAATATACCCGAGTAGTTAAAATATACAGGTTGAATCGAGAAAGTTTGCTTTTTTTACCGCCAGTGTTTGCCGGGCGGCCGACGTAACTGCGCGCGCCCGCTCCCTTCAAGAAACCTGTTCCGTGTTTACAAGTGGTTTAGTTAAAAAAATTCTTTCGAAGAAAGTTCTCTCTTATCACACTGGTGACGGATTTTTATGACATTTCGCCGAAAGCAGCGCGCGACACAAAAATGGATGTAAGTACTTTGTGGTCTTATTTCAGCGTTAAGTTTATCCCTTCGAAGGAAAAGTTGTTTTGTTGTCGCGCGGCCTTTAGCGTCTGGTCTATTTGTTATATTTCTTTTTGTCAAAAATATCTTAGCCGCCGACCGGTTATTCGAAATTAACAGTATGTTTTGTGAAAGTTCGTCAGTTCACGTCCTTGATTTAGGTTCGTATTTACGGACATTGTGACGAATTACTGAAAGGCTTCCTTAGATTATTTGTCATATAAAAAAATACATGATTAAAGTGTGATAGTAAATAGAGTTTGAACAGGCGACCTCAGGCCCACGCTCTGATGCCCTGACCACTGAACTATAGCATTCAATGACCGTAATCCGTGCTCTAGAGCGTGCATTTTAATTATATTTCTTAAATTACGGTCTAAAAGAACGACAACAGACTAAATAAGACAGTCAGGATATTAGCCTTTTGAAACCCTTAGACTTTCCACGACTCTGTAGAAAATAAGCGTCACTGTTTGTGCAATAGATTATTTATTAAAAAACAAAAAACACGACTATACTAATCACTAGTTATTAAAAATACCACAAAAGCGTATTACATAAAAAAATCCAGGGCTAATTGGCATTTGGCCTTTCCTACTTTTATTCTATAAACGTGTACAATTAATAATACCCAATCAACAATAGAGTCGCATATGCAGCTGAAAATGGAAATAAAGTCGTTAAGTATTTTGCTTTTTGTTCTATTTTTACGTTGCTCTAACGTGTCGCTTTAAGCAAATCAAATAGTTTTATAATAATTCATAATCTATTCACACATATGTGAAGTGACGCAAGTGAATATACACATGGAGAAACCAGTGTCTAATAATAATCGAGTTATAAACAAGACTATAAAGTTTTGCATTAAGCAGTAATCATAATTTAAATAGGTTATTAAATGAGATTCACATATGGACATCTATGACCATTCTGAACATCTTCGTTCGAAGATATAACGTATTACAGTATATTATATCTATTCTTAAAGGTATTAGGTATTCGAAGCAGTCATGCACGCTTTAAGATCGATATATACGTAAAGAACATTAAATCAACAAATCAAATAATGCAAAGTCGTTAAAAAATGTATTATTAAATACAGAAGTGCGTTCTTAATAAAACATTTAATAAGCCATGCGTCATTATTTTACCGACAATTTGCAATTTCGTTAATTAACTAGACAAACTTTTCTGTTTAAAGTATTAATTTTCCCATTTTCCTATGATAACATTAAGTACTGGTTGGCACCCTTTGTATCAGATATAGCTATATATATTTAAAAAAAATGCATTGCTTATGTCAGTGTCCAAATGACAGCTTTAATTGCTGTTTAGGATTAAAGATATGCTAAATTGAGACATAATATGAAGACCAAAAAGACCAAATTCCTGACACTTATCAAAATATACATCGAACATTTTCCCTGCGTTTTACTATCATATAACGTCGTATTTGACCAAATACGTCTCACATACAAAAGATGTGAATGCCACATTTTTAAATTAAAAAAAAAAGTACATTAGATGTGTTAACGTTTAAAAGGACTTTTGGAATCTGCTTGTCTTTAGGGACATAGGGACATAGGGACAGGAAGCGGAAGCGACTATGTTTTATAGTATGTAAAGAAAAGAGGACGCTAGTGCGGTTACCGCGGGCGCGCGGTGCAGCGCGGCGGCGCGCGCCATGAACCGCTCGCACATGGCGCTGTTGTTGAGCGCCGCGCACTGCACGCCCACGTACAGCGGCGGCAGGTGGCAGCCCGCCATCAGCTGGCTCGCCTGCGCCCGCGCACCCAACACAAACACACTCATTTAAACGTCTACACACAACTGCGACAAAGTGGAACCCGTTCTATACCCCACCCTTTGCCGCAACTCTTGCTAAAATCCATGGAGGCCGTAGCCAACTTAAATTGTTGAAACGAAGTTCCTTATCGCGCGTCGCGAAGGAGACTAGATGGAAAAAATTCAGACAGAATTTGTCCGACACACTAGTGTTGCCAATTAAAAGAAATAAAATTTTATGACAATTCCTTCACTAATGAATCGAAAGGAACTTCGTTTCATCTGGGTGTCCCTTGACACCTCACTTGTGTTTTTGAATTAAATTAATAACATGCATGTAAATTTTTAAGTTGTAAAACATAAGAAATATGATAATTTCAGAAACCTTAATTTAAGTGAAATTGTATGATATCTGGACATAGTTGCCGAGGCAGACCAAGACTGTCCTATCACGACCGAATAAGTCAGACACTTCCTGACGGGAGAGTCAAGAGTCTCCGCAACCGGCGTGCGTGCATGAAGAGTGATGGAAGGGAATTTAACATGACAAATTTTTAAGGACAGAGATATTTGGCACTTGGTGCTTTCTGCCTACCCCATTAGGGACCTGGCCCGATGTTTATGTATGTATGTGTGATATGTGCAATAAATAAATAAACCCTCTGACAACGATTAACGTTTGTTACATAACGACATCAACAATAGCATGTAGTGGAGTGAAAAAGACAAGGCAAAAGACATTTATTTGCACCAATATGGGTACATTCGAAGATCTTACAAAGGCATTAGTTCAATCCATATTTTGCCTTTTACGGCGTACAAATGTGAAAAATAAGCTTGTAATAATTATAAACTATTTACTAGCACTTAGGTTTTATGATAAAGTTAATTTATATTGTTGGTACGATATTTAAATTCCACACAAAACCGTCTGTACGGTACCCAATATTTTTTTATTTATTTATTCAACGACGCTCCAACATACAAATAATTTATATAAAACCATTTACACACGAATGGGGCATACATGTGCCAATTGGAGGAGCGTACAACATTTTCAAGTGCAACATGTTATAGTATATTGCACGTGAGCGCGGTACCTTGAAGTAGGCGGCCATGGCCTGGTCGTGCTCGTTGTCAGCGGCGAAGCTGTGCCCGTAGGCGAGCCACACGCAGCCCGCGCCGCCGCACAGCGCCCACGCCTTGCTCAGGTAGCGCCGGCTGAACTCCGTCTTGCCTGTCGCAGCACACCGCACGTTACTACGCTAAAGCTTACAAATCACAAACGGGTCAAAGGACAACGATTATGAATTGATTATAGACATGTTTTTCGCGTGCCTGTACTTTGTTGCCGAATGTACTAAAGCATATTAGCACACTTTCGGAAAGATAAAATCTTTGTACATTAAAAATAATTGGTAGCTATTAGATTTTAAACTTTATAATGCTATCAGAAGCTTCCGGAACATTCCTTCTCACTAGGGTATAGTATAATGCTCACCTATTAAATAGTAGTAGCATCCCACGGCATACCACGACGTCCACGCCTGAGGGTACGCGTCGACCAGGGCGTGCGCGAACGCGAACAGCTCGGAACTCTTGCCGAGCTCCACGAGGCACGCCGCGCGCACCTCCGCGCACGACCACGGGCCCGCCGCGTCCAGCACGCGCAGCGCGTCGGCCCACGCGCCGTCCGCCGCGAGCCTCCGCCCCCGGGACTCCGCCGCCTCGGCGCCGCTCGAACGGACCAGTTCCACTGCTGACCGAATCTAAAATACACGTATATTAATAACTTCGTACATGTACGTGTAGTAAAAATAAATATAACACTTAAGTATGTAGTATACAATACAATACACTTGTTCAGGTGGGGATTGACATAGGATAGAGGGGAAGAGTTTTGTGTACAACCGAGACGAGTGGAGCCCGTTGCAAAACATACGCCGGCGGCAAATGAGACACTTGTTACGTGCACCTTTTAATAGCTCACAGATGCCGTGCAAATTGTGTTACGGACGGCACACTTGCGAGCAAATCTATCTAGTAAAAGCAAGGCCACGAAATCTGCATTCAAAACCTGGCGCGCACCTGTTACTGATTATATAGTATGTCTGTGTGAAGTGTGCCTATCTGCACTTTTTTTTACTAGACTAAAGCCTGAATCTCTCTCAATATGACAAAAGCCCAGTTCAGTGATGAGCTGATAGGAAAGGATAATAAAAATGCAATATACTTGGTTATTGACGGGATGGTCTGCGTCGGGCGGCGTGGAGCGCAGCGCCGTGTACCGCAGCAGCCGCTGTCTGTACGCAGTCCTCAGAAGCATCGCCTCCGCCGCGTTCATTTGGCTGTTTATTGGTAACGATTCTATTAACTCTGTCTCTGTAATAAACATATAAATATAAGTAATAAGATAAGTGTTTGAATATGCTAATATTTTGAGTAATCTTTTATTATTAATATTTATTTGTCAACATGATTAATTAATGAATAGGCATAGGCATAGGGAATTTGTGGCTTGATCCTTGGCATTTTGAGAAGATGTGTCTGGCACTGAATGATAAAAGGGTTGTTGTTGATGATAATGATTATGAAGAAGAAATTAACAATCCCATTGAAAGAATGTTTTTTTATCACTTTCGTAAACCATACTTGATACCTTGTTTGGGTGTGAGAGCGTGTTGCTCTAGCAACAAGTCTAGGGCCTCGTAGCAGGCGCAGTCAGCTCGCAGCGCCGACGTGAGCGCCTCCGCGGCAGCCTCCCGCCTTTCCAGCAGTGACAGTGCCCGCGCTTGCCACACTAGTACACCGGCTAGGGCTCGCTGTAATAGGATTAATCTGATGCCAGTCATGGAACAAAAATATGGAATTATGAAATCAGGTTCATATTAAAACATTTTGGAATTTAACTTTTTAAATCTAAAGTTACTAACCTATATACATTTTAGATGTTATAAATGACAGATTTTTTTATTTAAAGAGAGCATCGAAAAATCAAGCAACAATACCTATACATTTGCAGCCAAACTATAGGACTGTCAGTATCAATTATAATATTAGTTATTTAGTTCATTAGTAACAGGACTGCAGAAACAGGAATGTCAGTAATATTACACAGTTTCAAATATAGAAGTTATGTTGGTACCCTTGTAATAACTACATAAGAACCAGTCATAATTATATGACAAACAGCAATGAAGATGAAGTACTTGTTATTTGTAACACATAAAAATTGTCATACATTATGTGTTTGATCCAAACTTCTGGGTTCCATAAGGTTAGGGTCACACTCGTCGAGCAGGCTGAGCGCTGTGGACGGCTCCTTAGCCGCTATGTATGCTCTCATAGCTACTCCCAGACATAACAGATGCCTCCTATAATGATAAAATTGTATATATTAAATTAATAAAATTGTATATGTTAAATTAATAAAATTGTATATATTAAATTAATAATAAGTACATTTGATAACATAATTGGGAATTTAAAAAAAAATGTAAATCTTAGTCTCACTAATACTGAAGGGTGATTGAAAAACGAATGCCTGTATATACTCATGCAATCCTCTCGATGTGACAGCATGTGCAGCTCGGTGTAGTTCCCCTCTAGCGAGCATTGCACTAGCGAGGAGCCAAATGTCATCTCCACTCGCAGCAGCGGCTCCACACGATGCCGCTGCGGCGTCTGCCCAGAAAAATGCACTCGTCAATTGACCCTAGAGTACAAAGAATAGAATGAGTATACCAACCATTACATACATACATAACCATCACGCCAGGTCCCTTACGGGGTAGGCAGAAAGCACCGAGTGCCAAATATCCCTGTACCAACCATTATTTACTCATTATGGATTATGGATTTTACTCATTATGGATTTACTTTTTATGGATTACCCTTAATAAACAAAATTCAAATTTTCCGTCTCCTTTTCTTTTTAAATTACAGTAGGATCAATCGAGAATGAAGCCATTTAGTATTCAGTTTTGATAAAGATAAAGATAAAGATAAAGATAGACTTAGTTACCATCACTTTTAAAACAATGGTGTTAAGCTGGTTGTCGCAGTGTATTCTAATTGGAATCACTAATAGCGTGGTGGACTATGACCTAAATCCCTCTCACTATGAGAGGAGACCCGGTCCAGCAGTGGACCATTAAAGAGTGAAAAAAAAAATAGTAATTAGATCAAAAATCCTTTACTTACTAATTCAGAGTACTGTTTGACTAAAGACCGCATAAAGTCAACATTGAGACCGCTACCACCGCTTCTACCGGCAGATTCCACTTTAGACATGGCATAAGATACATTTACTACACGCACTCACGACTAGAATAAATAGAGTCTTTTATGGTTTGTTATTTATAAATATGCTTTATTGGTTTAGAAATTCAAACCGACAAATTGCTTTTTGTTTACCCCGCGATGTTTCGTTACTCTGACACATTTCATCACTTTGACAGTCTTTGACAGTTATTTTTTTTAAAATGATAATAAGAACATAAGTTCAAGGTATTTTAAAAATCATATCACGGTTTGTGTGTCATATTACGGCATAAATAGGAGATGCAAAAGTTGTAGTCAGGTAGAAAAGAAGAAAGATTACTTTATCACAATATAAAGTGTACTGTAGTTTTGCTTGAAAGGTAATGTCATATAAAAGATAGATATAGGCGTACTTACTTTAACCAAATAAGGTACTTAAAGGAGGCTAAATCAAAGAATAACAAACGACCTGTGTGACGCCTTTGATGAATGTAGAAGGAGCGAAAGAAATTTGTCAGGACCGTAGGCGGTGAAAATCCTTTGTCATTGTAATTTAAAAAAATATATTTAAAAAATAAACGACAACATGTTGAATAACAATGATGACCACACTCTAGTCTCAGTAAACAATTGTGTTTGCAATCCCATATATCCCTTGTCAAGCCTATTAGCCTTTCAATCATGCATAGTTGTTGTAATAAGTAACAATCGCTATGCAGTTAATCAATAATTGTTGGCATGGACTTACTAATATATGTAGGTATGCATTGCGTGCGCTATATGTAGGTATCTATCTGAACGAGACCGCTTCGTATCATCAATCAACTTTGCGTCCCCAATATGATAATACCTATATTAGCTATGTTGAATTAAACGGTCCGTTATCTAATTTCGCTTTATTACCTCTCGGTCACTAGATAACAACGCATATGTCTATTTATTAGTGAATCATTTTCGCAATATTTATAATACGAATGTTTTAAACTCTTCTCTTGTCTTCAATGTGTAAATAAAATAAAATAATATAAAAATGGATTTGAATACAAATAATTCACATTTCAACCCGTAAGTACAATTAATTTGTTTTTATTGCAATTTTGTAATGAATCGATTGATGTACATAATATTAAATTTTTGCGACGTGGAGACAAAGAAATTTTAGTTAATGTATTCTAAGATAACTATTAGATTGCTTTACAGTTTTTTTTAAGATATATATTAAATTGGTTATTAGAGGGCACAAAAAAGCTCTTTCAAATAAGTTTTATTTGCAACAAATTTTCGATTGACGTAAAATTTTTCGTCCCTTGTATTTTTCAATTTTTTGTTCATTAATTCAGTCACACATTATTAACCATTATAGATTTGTTATTACTGTGGTAAAGTGGTAATAATTTTTTTATTTGTCGTTATGGAAGGCATTAATTGAGGTACAAAATATTATTAATTGATTAAAATATTATTAATTATTTGTACAAAATATTATTAATGATTTCTACAAAATATTATTAATTATTTGTATATTAATAATTGATCTCAAGTTTTCGATCGAATCACTATGATTTCAATTTCATTGTGGTCGTAATTTCTTTATTTAGAACAGGGTTGCATAGACTTATTAAGATTAGGGACCACTCGGGCAAATCATGAACTGATGGCGGGCCGGCCGCCAGAAGTATAGGTAATTAAAGACAATAAAGGATTGATAATAATTTATTAAAATATTTTTCGAATGTACGAGAGT
>DWQT01002659.1:0-13738 GCA_018244895.1 Myscelus amystis hages | reverse complement strand
CCACGCTGGCCAAATGCGGATTGGCAGACTTCACACACCTCAGAAAATATTATACAAACTTATAACATCTCTAAGGTATGCAGGTTTCCTCACGACGTTTTCCTTCACCGTTCAAGTAAGTGATATATAAATTTTACTTATAAAACGCACGTAATAAATCAGAGGTGCGTGCCAGGATCGAACCCAGACCCCCCGGAGTGAGAGGCTGCATATCAAACCACTAGGCTATCACTGCTTAGCCTAGTGTGGTTCATTAGTATAAGTTGGTTTTATTCTCGTGGAAGCGGGCGTGGGCGTACGTCCCGCGGCCCGTAGACACGCGCACGCCGCTCGCCGCGCAATTTGTGAACGCGTAGACGGTTTTGTCCGGGTGTTCCGTTCCTTTGTGTGCTCTGCCATTGTTCCATTCGCTAATGTTGTTAGTGCACTTTTTCAGGGACGACGCTAATTTAAATACCTTCTCCTTCCTTTTACGAGCGGACCCGTCTTCCGTTTTCCGTCGGCGCCGCGCTCCCTTTTGCGTTTGAGACGTCCGCACCAGGAGACTGCATTTAAATAAGACACTTAATCACTAAACTTGAACCCCTGTTCTCCAAAGCGCTTATTTATTTTAGGTTGTAAAGTTTATAGAATCATGTGATATACGTCTTATTATTTAAATTATCCACTAAATTAACTTGTATCCTCTGTGTTAATCTACTTTATGCTGTGTACCTTTACCTTTTACCTAATTAGTAAACGCGATAAAGCAAGTTCGATAATGTTGCTTGATGTTGATTAGGTAAGGTTTATGGTTTGTGATATTTTATTAAAAATAGTTAAACTTACTGTAAATAACGGAAAACAATTTTTGATCCAAATTTCACATTAAAAACAGGATTGTACTAAAATCTGTGAAGGTACATCGCGAACGAACAAAATTTAATCCGAACGTCTATTTTCTCGTGCAAAGAATTTCGTCTTAAGGAACGTGGACCGCTGGGAATATGTCGTCGCCGGCAGCCGCGCCTAGACCGCTAACACCCACTCGAATTGTGTAAATATGAGTAGGGTAATAAACTCCCGGCGAGTGCCGTGCTCGGATTTGCCTGTTAGAGTTCTGTACGTGCATCCCCCCAGCGCCACCCCTTACGTAAGGCAACGTACATACCGAACTTCGTCGCGCACACCTCCTCTAGGAGACGTTACTTATTTCTTTATGGCCTCTAGGAATGTTGAAGTGGTTGAATTTTCTTTTCGCGCGACGCCGAAAGATTACCGGATGTTATATAAGATCGTTCGCACTCAGTTTTGTGATTAAATAATCGAAAAACGTTTGTATGTTTATTGTATTTACGAAAAACATTTTTTTAATAATATATGAACATATATAATAAAGTAATTGTTACCCGCACAGATTTCACAATTTCTTAGTTCTGACATAATTTAACCAGTTTTTTTGTATGAATATAATAGTTCACACAACAGGACACAATAGAATAGTTCATAGATCCAATCTATTGTTTTATCAGTGAACGAATGATTCTAACATCGATTTCATACCTACTTCCAGAGATTACAATTGCCTTAGAGCAAAATAATTTGACCTTCCTATAATATTATCAGATAATATATTTGATATAAAGTATGATACTTTGGTACACTACGTATCAATTTCTGTACTAAGCCGGCTGGATCAGAGAGTCGACGTGCCTCCACGGACATAGCCTATGATGCACGGCGCGGCTCTGCAAAGCTCACTTAATGAAATATTCGTGGCGCGAGTGAAACGGACACCGCCATCCATCACAGGTGCTCGCGCTGACCACTTGGCTCGTGATAAACTCCTCGCCCAACATTGTTAAAAAGTCATCGCTTTGTCTTTTTCCTCTTAATCATTAACTTAAATAAATTAAACCTTGATGCGACTGTGATAATGTTTTTGATATTTACATTATACATAATATGACTCAGATAGTGATGCTATAAACTAAACTTTAAGGATTAGAGCAATATTTATTGTTCATGAATAACGAACACGTCTCTCAAAGAATTTAATATCACAGAGAGTGTCGATCTCCGATCCTCGATAGCTTTGAGTGTTTGAATTTAATAAGTGAAAAGGGTTCTCACGTTCATCGAAAACTTGTCGATTATAAATGTGCGACATTAATTTTAATATTCCTGCAATTCGATGGCCCCAGAAGTGAAATAGGTGTTAAAATGTTTGTAACACGATGGCTATCGATTCGACGAGCGAACACGGCCGCACTAACACAGTGCGCTGGAATTACGTAACCGTAACATTTCGTTAGATGCAAGCCATTTGCACACTCGTAACTACGAATGTAAATTCTCTAATAGCTGTATAAATTTATTTTATTTCTTTACTTGTAAAGTGGAGTCTTTTTAATTCAAAAATATTCTACGTGTATTTGAAGTTTGATTACTACACAAAATGTGATTAAAGCAAAAGCATTCTGGATCTTACCATTACGCACACCACGGTAATGAAAAACGGACACTCCGCGTTATTAGTGTAACCTGAATTCGTTGTTAGGCGTTTTTGGTGAATATTCGTAAACGCAAGTATTTTAATAGATCCTGTTACATCACCTTCACAAGTATAATGAATAATATACATGATGTTCATGATTATTAAAAAGGTGTCGTGCTTGATGGCTTATGAAGATAATGTAAATAGCATTGTGCTACCTGGTGTTAAATGTGGGTTATTAGCTTATTCAAGCATAAACTTTTATATCAACCGAGGAGCCGTCTTCACGTTGCCTTTTTTCCACGCGTTCAGTGAGCTAAGAAATATTTATAACCCTAATATTACAATGTATTGTAAGATTCATCTACACTCACGACTAACCAGCTCTGCAGATGCCGAGTAATGTGTCAGCGCAATATTGCAATTCACTCATCGCCGTCTACGAGACACATCCGCGCCTTTCTCCGCTGTCTCCATTTGTCTTGATTGTTACGAGCATTACATAAATAACGCCTTTAGTTAAACAATGTTTGTGTCACTACTGTTCTGTGTTTATGAATTTCATATACATTAGAGCCCATTAAATGATTTGTTTTACTAATACAGCAAGCGTATTTTCTCTTTTAATTGGTACTAGCTCACTCGGATGATAATATTTGCAACGTAACATAATTGAGCTATTTTTATACAAATAAACTTGCTTCCTTAAAAACAGCTTTAACGATACCTACTGCACATAATTCATAATTTTATTAAAATAGTCACATAATCAGCTAAGCGTTTTTGAATAGCTTACTTGTACAAATTGATTAAATACCAACACTATTTTACTCGATAACCTATAGATTTTGTACGTGTATGTATGTACATATGTATATTGAATTAAGCTACGAGTATGGATGTCATGTCATACTCGTAAATGGGCGCTGCAGTCCATGACCAACTTCTAATGAGAATGAGAAGTAAGTATGAGACCCAGTGTGAATTCAGTTAGTAGAAGAATCGGTTGGTAACAGGACTGCCGCAACGGGACTGTTCGTAATGTTATTCCATTTAGTACGCGTTAGTATGAGTGTAGTCAGTATTCGTTAGTGTCCACCATATAAGAAGTCGTTCAAAGTTACGTTGCTGCTATTGACGACTGAGATGGTACAGCATTAACTCTCTTCAAACCGAAACACAGATACTTTTGATAACAACTGCTTCATGGTAGAAATAGATGTTTGTGTATAATGCGTTGTCTGTGATTGGAAATAGATCAGCAGTTGCAGCGAGCCCCCGGGCTGTCGGGTCACGCGTGCTCCACAAGTTTGTAACGTTATTACGTCAGACGTGAAAACAGTAACTGAAGGACGTGACCACAATAGCAACAATCAATTGTCTTAAGTTTTATTACTTCTATAGTGCGGTGTTTTCGCCGAGAACACTGATTTCAGTTACATCTATGTAGATTAATTGAATACCATAACACTGAAGGTACAAAACTAAAGAATATATATAACAGCGGATATAACAGCTGTTCTTTGGATAACGAAGGATTGTATACGTACGAATAAATATAATGAAACGGACGGAATAGGAAATTTTATCAGACTATGGTTTTCACGCCCAGGATTACTAACGCTTCGAACAATTTTTCGTTGCGCTTTGAACCTGTCCATATTCCCGAAAATGATAAATATACATATGTCAAAAAATATTATGGCGTATAGTAGGGTGGCTTGGCCAGCATCGTCATTTACCCGTATACCCCTGACGAATATACTAACGGGGAAGGAAATCGTGAAAAATCGGATAAAAATGTTCTAAGTAGGGTTGACCTAAAATCACCCTTATGCATGTTTCAGCTGCTTTTCAAACGAACGGTGGCGATATTGATGTAACATTCTAAAACAATTTTCAGTATGAGACCCGTGAAATGCACACAACGTTAACACTGATGTTACAGTTTGCGCTACAATACACTCGTGTAAAAATATCATAAAATGAGTAACCTAAACCGAACGAGCGCTGTAAACAAGTTCCGGGAGCTTTTAGCAAAATAATTTCAAACACGTCCATTCGTGCTCTCTCCAACTGACACATACGAATGGACACTTTCAAGTAGAAAAGTTAAAGGCACGTAGCTTTAATGCGGTGAGCAAAATATCACATACATATAAATATTTATAATGGTCTCCAATTAATTGATATTTCCAATTAGTTGATTCGCAACGTCTATTGATTAGTTACTAACAGGTATCTAATTACTCTTTTTATTCATTTAATTCAACAAATACATCTAAATTTGGATTACACCACATATCTGATACATTTTAGTGGCTATACAATGTTA
Source organism: Myscelus amystis hages (assembly GCA_018244895.1). Classification (NCBI taxonomy): domain Eukaryota; kingdom Metazoa; phylum Arthropoda; class Insecta; order Lepidoptera; family Hesperiidae; genus Myscelus; species Myscelus amystis. The sequence continues at coordinate 8,927 of DWQT01002659.1, read as the reverse complement.
TGATAATGATTTTAGATACAGTTGCAGGTATTGCCAACATTTTTATTATGCCATCGATTCACTTGGCAGATTGCCGGATTTCCATTTACCTTTTTCGGTCATGTTGTTGGATATACGTATTTCCAAAAAAATACTGCCATGTCAACATGCTATGTATGTATATATGGGACAAATTAAGGCTGCCCATTCTTGGTCCAATGAATACATAGTTTAAGTTTTATCCAATAAAGGAATTCTGCACCCAACCAGTCCGCTGTCATGTCCTTATGGTAACTATGTAATAAGAGTCACGGTGCAAAGAAGATCACAATAGCTTTGGCATGCAGAATGGAGCATGACTCAGACATTATTTTACTATCAGTCAAGATGACAGTTGTATTTTTCGCGGCTAGCGGCCGACACTCAGGCGCCAACTCCACATCATTTATCATCGACTCCGCCACTGTGTCCAAACCCTTAGTTATTTATGAATACGCGGCTAGAGAAAGTAAAGAGTCATTTATATCAGCTACTCATAAAATCTTACTCGTGTTTCCTCAAAAGAATCCGTGGCAGGAAAGTGGTAATCGTGCCATTGAAGATGCATTTGGATGCACATCTACTTTTACCATACCATGTCCTGGTTTTAATGGTATAATGGTTTTTGTTGATATCAATATTATTAAAGTGAATAAGTATACAGATTTCAATTCTCAATATGAAAATTTATACGTATCATTTTAATCCACCGCGGTTATAAAAGAATATAAGTTATGAATAGATTGGTTAGGCGGGCATAGTAGTGTGAATTGGCGCGGTGCGGCGCGGCGCGGCCGATGCAGCCGGAAGCCGGTGTCAGCAGCACGTGCGCCGCGCCGCACTCTGCTCGCTTCACGTTTATTATCGAGTGATTGCCTGCCCGCGTGATCCGACTTACCAACTATCTTTCCGAAACGATACCACGTCTGCCGATACGGGAATTGGTTTTTTTTTATTGTCTGACGTGCGATTACAGCAGAAACCTTTGTAAGCTTCAGATGGAAACAGAGATTCATATACCTTTATACTCGTATATGGATTACAGAAGGAGCGGCGTTTTGGAGAGCTTCAAAATATCATAAATCTGTTTACAACATTACGAAGCGAAAATAAGTATGTCCACAAACGGGAGCATTCAGAGTTTTACCGACACTTTGACAGTTAGTAGGGACAAGTCTGAAATATCGGCGTACGCGGCTTAATCGCTCAGCGTGCGATATTGGCGTTACATCATGTTGTCAGCGAAGAGAAAAATTGCCGCGCACCACCCTCGCCGCCCGCGCCCCCCGCGCCCCCCGCGCCGCCCGCGCTACATCGTCCGCCATGTCGACAACGCGTTTATATTGCTAACGGATTTAATATATCGCATTCATCTAATCAACAACATTGTACGTAAATACTACTGAGACAAACTCTCTTTAGAAACATACACTTGCACATGTAAATTAACTTGTTTTTCTAAATTAACATTTATGTTAATCAGACACAATTTATAAATTCTATAGAAAAGTAAACTGACCTCCGACAACGTGTAACACAATCTAATGTGTATATGAAGTATTTCGCTAGCATTATCGGAAGATTTATAGGTTTCTTCGTTTCTCGACCTCAACAGTCAATGATAAATCCAAATATTGTTTTGCAAAAGTACTAAAATAGTATGTTTCACAAAATCGCCAAATCGAACACTTGAGATATAGTGAGCGCAGGGCACGCAGTCCGCGGACACTGGGCCGAGCCCCTGTTTCCAATTACACAGTTCGTTACTCTGCGAAAGAAGAAAATGAGAGGAAAATACCAGCGCAATGGGTGGCCTCAGGGCTAGATGTACAAACCGGCGAGTTTTTCATAAATAAAAGTTAATCATTTTCTAAATGTCAGCCGAACAGGTGAGCTACGTGTTGTTTACCTGTGTTTTTCATATTACAAGCTTTCTACGGTTCATTGGATTCATTTATTCTCATTTAAATATCATTAAATTGCTACGACTTACCCCCTTTTTTTAAATTTGTACATTTCGCATGTATGTATGTATATCTTCATTTGTAGGTTGATCTTGAGCCGTGTCAAATATTGCAGTAAAAAATGTCTGAAGATAAAACAGTATTAAGCTTTATGTGTGTAAGTACGATGAATAAATTATAAGGCATCTGTATAGTATGAAGGATAAGAGAATGTGATGTGATATAATTCACGATTTTGGAAGAACGATTAATGTAATCGCGTGGGACAGCTCGGTTCAGCAGCAGCGCCACCTGTGCGGATTTACGAGCTCCAACTTCATTGTTATTCGCACCCAATAAGTATGATGCATGATTCTCGACGTCGCCATCCTTTATGCTTTGTTCTCTAAAGTTGTGATGAGTTCTTGCCTTTATACTTAAACATATACTTGAGATTAATAAACTACTCGACTTCAATCGAACAACTCTGAAGGAAAAAGATCTTATAAAGTTATTCTTATAACTGACATTCTTATAAATAAAGTTAAACTAAAAGATAAATAACAATAAATGTTCAATAATAATAATAAGCGACTTATTATTTATTTAGGAGAACAAGGCCGACTTAGTGATGTTAAAAATTTGATATGTGCTTTATGAAAATAACATCGTAGAGTAGACACACAAAATTAAAAAGAAAACGGTTTAATTATATATCTTAATTTCCATGAAGAAATAATATTGCAGTAATCAAATATTACATAATGCTCTTAACGTCGGTTAAACAAGGGCGAATATCGGGCGTCTTAGTTCGCGGAGTGTAGGGAATTGCGATAATAGTTGGTCGCGGTGGAGTGTTCGGCATGGTCCACGTGGCACAAGATTGCGAAGGCGCTGTTTGCTCTTTGGCGGAGGCCGCAACGGGCTTACGGTTCAGCGAGCCGCACGGCGCCGCTCGGCCTCTCGGGTCACGTCTCCGACCAAATTGAAATATCCGCGCCAGCGTGCCTTCTGCTCGCTCAGAGCGTCGAGCCCACTTCATACGAATACAAATAAAGTTGACATCACAACGTGTTTCGCTTATGCTGTTTATTAGTACGAAGCTATATTTTTATAATCGCTTATGTCTGTTTGAACGGAGACAAAAGATCTTTTATTGAATGATATAGCGTTTGAATACCTCATGGTAACTGAAGTACCTACAGTCTAGAATGTAACACACTAACCTAGAAAGTACCTATTTACTCTAGTTTTGAATAACCCCAATTTACCTATAGCTATCGAGAAAAATACATACCAGCAGGAGATTCCATTCCTTGGCTGTCTGCATCCGAAGCGAACAACAAATGAACAACAGGTCAATATCCAATTTCCTTCAGTTGCTGGTGGTGCCTGATATGAATAGGTATGAATAGCTAGCTACAAGTTTCATTTTAAAGAGGGCCGCCGGTGCGCCATATATTGCTAAAAATTATATATAGGTATCGGCTTGGTTCTCGAACGATTCAATTTCCGTGCGCAGACAGCAACGGAATTTACGTGCACAGATTTACATCCCAACGAAATTATTCGCAAATGGTCCTTATGATTCATGCTACAAATATTTCAAGATTTCCGTTTTTATAACATGGAGATATTCTATTTTCATTCTATTAATAACGCAAACGTAGCGAGCCTTTTACAGTTTTCTTGTGTTTGGTAAATAAACGCCTAAAGACTGAAAGCTTCCAACTTTGAACATTAAAAAGTAAACATAACCGATGAATCTCAATTCTTCCGTGGCTTGTCGTGTCATGTCCAAGTTCTATTGAGGCTTCCTTTACTTACTACATAATCTTCCTCTAATATATGAAAATTAATATTCGCAATCGAGTTAACGATGTGTTAGCCTCTGATAATGAATAAAACTTTCCTTGCAAACTCCCTTTTTGTACTTGCACGAAGGTTATACCGACATAGATATAAATATGATGCAATCAAGTTAGTCGGTGACGCATGGTCTTAATTAAGAATCTATACAATAAAGAAATTTGACATTGACAATGAGCAAAAGACTGATTTTATATTTTTTTATTGAGGAAACATGGATTTTTATTCGGTAATTTAACAAAGTTACTGTTTTTTTATTTTTTCTTGTCTCATAACTCGGTAATTTTTAACCGATGGACAATTGTTTTCTATTTTAATTGGTATATTTCCCGTTTAGACCCCATTATATTGAAGGAATAACCACCTCTAAGCGTGAAAAAATTGGCGAGGAAATTTTGTGTTGAACGAATAATTTAGTTATGTATCACATTTTTAATTTTTATGCCGAGAAAATTTAATGAAAGTTGCTTTTTTTATTAAAATTATGAATTATTTAACTTACGCTCAGCGAAGTAGGTGGTTAAGAGCTACTTATTACATGCATATTTATCTGATAGAAGAGGCGCAACTGAATTAAATTGGGCCATTATAAATAGGCTAATTATATTTTATCAATGAATTCCCTTGATACCTATTATTTTTCAAAATTACATTATTCTCAATTGACCAAGAAGTACAGAAATTCACATCGATGGATCGTGCTAAAACTATTTTAATTATCTGCAATAAATCTTCGACTCATAATGGCCCTTACTTCAGTCGTTTTAAAGTTAAAGCCGCCCGGCTCTATTATGAGAGCTTTATTTGTCGAGTAGAATCAAGAGAGCTCAATCTCGACCAACTTATTTTACTTACGATCGCTGTAGAGTTCCTGTGACCACTTTAATCGTACCGATCGGAGACAACTTTAGTTCAATATATTGAGCCAAACAAATGAAACGGGCTCAATATTGGCGCTGTTACGTTAAACCATTAACGAATTCCTGTAATCCATGGAACCATAAAGAGACCCTAAAGACGACTTGATGTAATACATACGAGTAGAACTCGGCGGGACTATTCAAACAAGCTCCTACTCGGTGTAGTTTACATTTACATATGCTGGTTGTAACTTAAGACATCTGAATTTTATTAATTTATTAACTTAACTCTGTACCAAATTACAATAATCTGGGCCAACAAGGTGTATTAAAGGATTAAATAAGTAATTAACAATATCATAAGCCCAGAAAACGTCGGAAATTGACTCTCTATAAGGTTATAGGATTGTAGTCGACATGATCATATGTGTAGTAGGCAAAGACGAGTATTTTAAAGGGTACAAATAATATTCGTAGATATAATGACGATACATCATCAAACAGGATTATTAGTAAGGGCTAGTCATAACGAAGCCTGCAAGCAATAGCAATAAAAAGAGCGGATCTACCTTGTGCACACAGTGTTTAAATCGATAACCTTTGTAGAAGCGGTTGCCTTACGAAACCCCTTTGCAGGTAATCCTGCCCACTTGGAGTTATTGCCACCGAGGGAAGGAAAGATTACCTCGGCGAGAGATAAGGAGGTCGACGGGGCTTCGAGTGCGATTGTCCCCGAGTCAGGCGTCGAATTGTGTCAAGTGAAGCGGCAAATTGAACGGCCGAGCCTTTGCGCACTCTGCTCTATAATCGTCACATAAACTGCCGCGCTCGAACGTTTAATTAAGCAAAACGCTTTTTACCACTGTCCGACGATTTTCTCGCTACTTATAGTCACCTAAAAGGTTGGCCTCGCCGTAGTAAATGCACTGAAGTTTATTCAATATGTGTTTTGTGCAATTTTTGATATTCACAACATTATATTTTTCATAGTCGCATCTTGCTTGTGAATGAGTTAATAAAATATTGATAGTGTCAGAAAATCAAGTGACTATTAAACGTGATTACAAACCGAAGCGATAACGACGGCATAAAGGTGCGAACCCGTAGAATATTGTGAGTGACGCTAATGATAGGGCGCTCGGCAATCGTAGCACCACGTAGCGTCATACCAATTACGGGAGCGCTACGGTGGCAGCTACGCGGCCGGAGTCACGCTGAGCTCTGTTCGTTAGTGGGACGTGCCACTAACATCTGGTCCGGCGACCGTGCCGTAACTCCGATAACTTGCTGCCGACGGCGGCGTAATTTGCCATCTTTTTATATTTTTACATTGCAACCGTAGCCAATAAAATCTCATATTTGCAGATGAAGTAATTAAGATAAACTAACTTCTTTATTACACAGTAAGATAACTTGCAACAATTGTTGCTGTATTTTGCTAATAGAACTTATTAAATTATATTTCGAACTGCGATACAGCTCGGGAATATATAAGCTCTTATCGCTAATTGTATATTACGTTGTTGTGATCGGGTGTACGGTAGGAAAAAGCAAATATAAGTTTTATGTAATATATTAGAAAAATTATATGTACTATTCTTATAAAATATATTTTAATTATGTAATAGATACAAAGTAAAGCTCACAAAGGAATAAAAATAAATTATCAATAACTATTAAAAGGATAACATTACGGTAACAAAATCTCTGTTAAAGCATATACATAACCATAATGAAAGGCGTTGAAAAACTTGGTTAGCCATTGAATAAAATTAGGAAATTCAACGAAACACTCCACGTGGAATTCTGTGATAAGGTGAAACTTTCGCGTGCTCGCAAATTACACTCTGAATTTCGTTGATAGAGTCAAACTTTGTTCAAATGAAATCACTTGTACGGTCTAAGGTTTCTGTGTTTTACTTTCCTCCGAATCACTCCGACGTGATTTGCGGTTTTTTGTGAATCACGAGAGGAAACTTTTGTTTATTTTGTACCGATATTGCAATAATATGGAATTTTTCATTTGTACGGGATATTTTTGGTACACTTCTCCGGAGACTGAAAGTGGTGTTCCCTATTTGCAAAATATTTTAATACAGTAAGTGGTATTATTCTCATTCTTATTTATTTTATAATAATTTATGTTCACAGCATGAAAGGATAACATAAAAAACAAGAAATTTGTTATTATTATAGTATTAGCTGTACATAATTTTTAAAGTTATTCTTCTTTTGGCACATTAGGGAATACGAGTAATAATGAAATTAAATTTTTACGATGCGTGCGTCCATTGTCACGAAAAACCGACACCATGAAATTAGCTAGTCAACATTTTAGATCTTTTAATTATGTATGTACATATAAATATTTTATGATATTTAAGTAAAATTTATTTCACTAGATAATGCGTTATAACTTTATCTCAATGTATAAAATACCTTTTCTCTATTATTAGTGTATTTTTCTCTACAAGCATAAGATAACATTTTTCTTTCTATTGTTTGTAATTGAATATAATTATAGCAATGCTTACCGCTGTGGAATAGTACATTCGTGTAATATAAAAGTAGCGGTTAACAGCAGCGCTCTACGTGGATTCAATGCCGCCGTACATATACGAAGTAACGTGGTTCCATTATGATATTGCCCTCTAAGTGAAATTTGTTTTCATGTTCGTTCATGAAAGTGTATTTTTTCCACCTGGCCTTATGAAGGGTGTACATTTTTGCTTATGTAAACATCTCACACGAAAACTTAAATTACGTTTATATTTTGACACCAGATTTCGCTTTAATATTTGTTTAACTGTCGTAGGAAAATGATACGCCTCGTATGTATTAAGGCTCTTGTTTACATGTTGCATTGCTCCCTAGTACTGGCCACACTGAAATCATTACTTATTCGGAGGGGGTTCATAACCGTACGTGTACTATGAATTTCATTTTTGTATTGTTTCTAGCGGATACTTTGTCTGCTATGAGTTTCTCATCGTTAAATAAAATCGATAAGCTGTTAAGGTAACGGAAATCGCGCCAATGATTATTTTACGAACCTTGCAAATTTCAGTCCGGTGCGCGTTGACACAATCTGGACTTGACCGCTGAATATGTTCAACAGCACTCATTATTCAGCCAGAGCTCAGCCGGATAAAATTACGTATGTTTATTTTAAAATTACATTGCAATTATTAACTTCCAATAGTAACTTCCAACTTAACCTATCGCTGCAATTGCCCAATACGGTTCCGTCATGTCCGATAATAACGGAGCTTAATGTAGTGTTCTGTGTGTTATATGAAGATGGTCGACGTATCAACTTTTCATGACATAATTGATTCCTCTGGTACGATGCTGTTGACGCACGTTCACTGTGCATGGCGCGCGTGCCTGCCGCCACCACTTATCTATCGTCAAATCGTCTCCGTGTCACTATACACATACATTAAGACGTATAGATAAATAACGTTTCTCGGACACATTAATTTCCATACGTATTGAATATCGATGTTAATTATATATTCCTACATTATAATGTCTTTCTATTTTCTTTATAGTATATTTACTACGTTATATATTTCTATAATAACTTTATTGAGCAAAAACAAAAAAATGAATGTAAGGTTTTTTTTAATAATAATTAATTGATGTAGATCTTTACAATACAATTGTCTATGCTTTCATTTATTACTGGAGCACAAAAGGATTCGAGATTTACACTCGTTGCGAGCACAACGGACCTAATCGAATTAAGAAAGTTCAAAACAACGAGCAGCCGGCGAGCCGTTATTTGGTTATGTAATTTGGGCGGCGGTCCGTTAACTGACGCGATGCGACAATTATTTCTATATAACATAATCCGGTCGTTGCGAGGTGTGGTCCCCCGAGGGACGCGTGATTTGCTGCGGCCGTCCGCCCGGCCGACGTAAACACAGTCTCTTTGTATCAGCTCGCACCGTATTATAGTATTACTAGTTTTTCACCGCGGCTTCGCTCGATTTAATTCGCAGTAAAAAAAAACCCTTTCCCTGTACCGTGCAAAATTTCTAGTTACATTTTTACTTATTGCCATTAAGATATTCAGAATTGCAACGCGTGCGAAGCCGCGGACAGAACCTAGTTATACATATAAACCTTCCTCTTGAATCTATAAAAAATCTATCTATAAAAAAACCGCATCAGAATCCGTTGCGTAGTTTTAAAGATTTAAGCATACAAAGGGATATGGGGACAGAGAAAG
>DWQT01002658.1:0-13739 GCA_018244895.1 Myscelus amystis hages | reverse complement strand
CGCGTTGAGATAAGCCACGCCCACGGTCCGCCCAAGGAGAGCCCGCCTATGGTTCTGCCATCTTTAATATTATCTGTAAAGGCGGGAACTTCGAAGCAATTTGCAAGTTGATGAGATAGGCAGGCATGCGAATGATTACCCTACATTTAAAGTGAGTTAATAATAAAGGTGTACCCTTTAATCCAATCTACATAAATACATACCTACACAACTCTTACGTACAACTTAATTATTTATTTAACATACCTACATAATACAGATGTATGTTAGAAACATATACTTAGTAAGTATTGTAATTAGGTATAACAAAATAAATTGCATGCATGCATAATGACTATTCATTTCAATTTTACTTCGATATGCGAAAATTCACATTTGGCAACTTAGTAAATCCATCTTAGCAGTTAAGGTATTCCATGATAAGACTGATTTATACGTACCTAGTAAAATACCTACCTACATTGCTCCGAAAAAATGCATATATTAAATCTTACTGAAAGGCCAAATACAATATTTTAATTTACCTATAAACTGTATTTAATACTGCTGTCTCTTTACCAAAATTAAAATAAGTATCGGTACCTATATTGTAATATCGGTACCTCCTAGCGCTAGGTACTCTACCCACATACATATAGGTATAGGTGGGTAAGATACATTAACACAAATTTCGTTTCTTTATTATTCTAAAACTACCTTACGAACAAGATCATATAAACTTGTTCTCAACAGAACAAAATTATAGGTACTGTTAATAGCTACCTACCCATACCCATGGAAAATTAGGTACTTATAGACTTAAGTGCCGAAGTAATTACAAAACTACCTGTTAATAAATATTTCTGTAACAGTAGGTACCTAAACTTAACTACACACTGAAAAGTTCATAAAATTTAGAATTATCGACACTCAATTGCTCGTTTCCAAGTGTTAAATCGCATAGGCGAGTCGTGTTCCATATTGCTTCTGGTTGTAAAACGTGTTCATATAATGGACATGAAGATTAACCACGATGGCGCGTATTGACGGATATGAAAATTGGTGCTTCCCACCGACTCTATCACTTACGTTCCTAATAGGAATCAGGGAACGGAATCGATGAAATAATTTAATGTGTGACTTAATGATTTATTACTATACTTATACGGCTTTCAAAATTAAGAATTTTACATAATATAATAGATTGTAACCTGTCCTATACGATTATTTTAGATGGAATTTTATTTTCATATATGCTATTACAATTTTCAATGTCAAAATATAGTAACACGTAGTTTCAGTTTACAATTACTTACAGTTACGATTAGGTACAGTTTAGAAAAGATGGTAACTTTCAGAAATTGTTTAAGACCAGGAGCATTAGGTAGGTATACAAGGGTTATATTTCTTTGAAAATGAATAACGAAGATTTAAGATCATAGCCTCAATGTTGGCCAAGTACCAACTGTCTAATAGACTCCTTAGAATCAACAGCATACTTCAGATAACAATAAAAATAACTCCAGGGCGTTCTTCGCAACGTTTCCCTTCACGGTTATAGCGAGTGATAATGAACCTCATAAAGCACGTAATTAATGCACCTAATTGTAATACTCCTGTACACATCGTGATAGGTGATATTTCATGCTCAATGATGCTTATAACCGTCATGAGTAGGTACCATATCTTAATAACACTGAGCTTGCTCACTTAGAGACGTAACCATATTAAACAAATAACTAGAACTCGCCTCATTCATGGGTCGTTGAAAGATTTATTATATTACTTTTGTTAAGCCGGGTTTTAGCAGACTAATATCTATCAAATAGTAATTAAAGCCAATTATAAAATTTGTTTTACGGCTATTAGTTATTGAAAAACTCTCAAATAGCTAGCGTATGTGTTCTAGTTAGTAGTTCGGTTTCGGGAGTAGTCCTACGTATTCTAAAAAATACGTAAGAAATTGCTTCGTAACTTTTAAGATAGAAAAATAACCTACCTATTATAATTGGAGAAAGCATCTCAGATCTGTAAATTTTAAATAGCTAACTATTAAAATTTGTAGATGAAATTTTGATATCTTTTTTTGTTCTTTATACTAAATGTAGAATTACCAACAGGCTTGCTAGGCCTTCTGAAAATAGTAAGTTAAAACAAAACAACTCACTCAATTTTGTTTTGTTTTAGTTTATTTTTTGCTGCTACAATCCGCAAACATCTATAGGTATTTTAATCAACAGTTCTAACCTATAGGACCATTATTTACGATTAATTAGATACTCTATGTACCTACCTATGTATGCGTTAAGCAGTATTAAGTACATCTAATTTATAAGCGGGTTACAGTCTGTACAGTGTAGGATATCATTATTGTATTCCCTAAGGTACAGCATAAGTACTAAAAATATCGCATGTGCAAAAACAATGAAGTAAACCACACAATCATTGGACGACGTTACGCTGTCAATGATCCCAGCATAGCTTTTCTATGTGTGGTTCCATTCTACATTGTATAGGTATACTAGGGTTATCAAACACCACTCTACGACATAATATCAGCTAAAATACTGTCTAATTAACGAGGAGTTACAAAAACGTTAACATAAAACTAACCAATTCGTAAAACCGCACGTTATGCCCTTTATGCTACCAATATGATTTCCATTGACCCTAACAAACATTATTTCAGTACCAAGAATTCAATTCCATTATATTTTTATTAACGAGGAAGCTAGTCCATGTTCTCCATGAATAAGTGAGGTTAGTTTATTTTTCTAAATTGCAATAGCATTTTAAATAGATAGGTCTATAACTGTAATAGTCGCGAGTGGTCGACAGCCCTAGCTCAGCTCTTACGTATACCTACGTGTACAGCAGTCGTATCTACGAGTACGAGTGTTCCCTCGCGCCGACTCTGTTAATTTCCCGCTTAGTTAACTTTACTGCGCCCCGCTGATTGGATATTGATTAGAATCCACCGTTTTCTACTTTAAACGGCGATTCTTTTCAGAAATACATCGTCCCACCGCAAATTTACACTCACTACGTGATTGTAATTACCTGTGTGAGGTTTACGACCAATCCTGATTAAATAATACACGGCATAAAATCTTTTTAAGATGGAAATCTCAATGTTACCGCAATGAATCTGTGTAGCAAGTGTACGCTTCGCCGCTTTATATTAGGGAGACAAAGCGATGGCTTTCTTTGTTGTGTAAATACCGCCTTATCTAGAGCGGTTAGTTCGCGGACTAAGCTTTTAATGCGTTCATTTGAGACTTAGAATTTTAATAACCACAATAATGAACTTACTTCATTTGATGTACAAACATTTAAATCTTTTAACAATTGTATGTACCGTGTGAACTGGTTAATGAATTTAACTGAATCGCTTGCAGAATTTCTTTTCTCGTAAAGCAGTTTGAATACCATAAAGAATATTACAATTATAACACTGACTTTGGCTAATTGATGAAGTTTTGCAAGTTTTGAACAGATATCTGCTTATCTTGTGAAGCTATTATTCGAATTTATTAATATTCAAATTTAATTGCTGACTAGGTCTACATTAAGTAGGTCCTGATTAGAATACATATTATACCTAGTACCTACCTACGGAATAAACCTCGATATCATAATCTTTCAAGAAATTTAGAATAAACTAATTATCAAGATCGTAATTAAATAAGAATTTAACAATTTTTATCAGTAAATTATTTAGTAAGGTATTTATTTTTATAAATAAAGTTCGAAGTCACACCTTGCATGGAACTACCTGACTTAAGCCTTAGCGCTTTTTACACGTTCAGCGAAAGTTTTCTCTTATACGCCTAAAGGATAGGTATATCGCAGACACTATTTGTAAATCTCAAAATATCATTAGATATATAAATAAGCCTACTAAAATATAATGATTTAGAATTTAACCATCTATAGTAGGTACTTTAACAACGACAGTACCTACCTACCTTATTTAGACCGTTTATCCAACTGTAGTAGTATATAGGAGAGTTACAGCGATATATTGACTCATCACGATATCTTTGGAACCAGAAGACCCAGAGACTTGAAATTTGCTAGGAATATAATTTGTCGACTAGAGGTCAGCTAACGGATTTTACCAAATTCCACCTGTAAGGTGGGTTGCGGGGGTGTTCATTATAATTTATATAGCAAAGCAACGTTTTCCGGTTTAGATAGTATTTATATAAAACTGATTACATTCGCACCACACTTGCCTGTAAACTGCAATGTGTTTCAATATTTTAAACCAAAACCTTTCCCTGATATTATGCTTTTGGACCTACATGTTCTTATGTGCGTGTAAATCATTCAAATCCGCCGTCGCATTCGCTAAATGAATGACAGGAGGCCGTAAAGCTATAATAACCTAGCTTCGATTCACCCACGTGCAAGGGCCATACAATCCGAACTTACCTTTACGTGTAACTTATTCCACGGAGTTAAGTTTCAAATTCGCTTAGCACGTTTTTCTTTTCATAGCGAAGTGAACGAGACATAGTTTATTGCGCTTTATGTATCTCCACATAAAACTAGACACCCAAGGAGTGGATTAACCGGCTATCCGTTTCTTACGCAACGTTAAGGCCGTAACTGCATTGGGCGTATCATCTGCAATTGAAATTTGACTATTCGTCAAGCGGAAACAGTCTCGCCCACCCAATTATCAATGATCATAAACAACTAATATTTGTTTACTTCATACACTTATAGAGTATTAATATGCACAAAATGTGGCGAATGTTGATCACATATCGCTCATTGATACTAAATAGTAGGTATGATAATAATAGTCAGCAAGCGAGCCGCGGTGAACTGTTCGCCTAGTGAAGCCCCGGCCTAAGGTTGTAAAGCAATTTTGTTCAGACTGAGGTCAATTTTTAGGAGGCATCGTTTACGATTTGTTGTTATTATCCACTGTTGTATTTATACGTGGCATTCATTCGATTCGGTGCGTCTGTGGCTCACGCCGTTTGAATTAGATTTACAAGTAGGCGTAAATAATCGTCATCATTTGTTCTTTTTATAAAAAATAAACAGTTAAATTATTTGGTAGCTAAGCTATAACGTAGGTAGGAACTTTTTATTCATTAGTGGTCATAGATATAACCAAGAACAGAAAGGTATAAAAAGCACCTATAGGTATGAGATTTGTATTAATTATCTGTATGAATTGTATAAACTATAATTATACGCGCCGAGTACCTAATACATTGAACTAGCTGTTACTCGTGACTTCGCCCGCGGCGTCCATAAATGTTATTTTGTCCACACGTGGTGCCCTTTTTACACCCGTATCGCCGTATACAACGCTTATTTGTTAAAAACATGTTACCACTGAAACTTATGTATTTTATAGTAAAGAAGTAGACTATGTCGCTCTCCACCCCTTCAACTATCTCCGTACCAACAATCACCTGGATAACTTACTCCATTTCGACGTGAGAAAAAAATAAAATAAAATAAAATAAAAAAAAGAACAAATAAAACAAACAAACTTACGCAATTATAAATTAACATGGATCGTATTTTTACAACTTTTTTCACTCACATAAACTTATCCGTACAATTGTATGTAATTACATAAAATGTTAACAAATTACAGGTGATTTCCATTCTATCTTTAATAACTCTAAGGATTTTAATAGTGTATTTTATACACTATGTAAATCATATTTTTTATTATGTGTTGGAACAGCATACTAATAAAATAATAGTAATGTTTTCATAATTAAATGGTGAAGGAAAAACAGCCTAAATAGTTCTCATGGATTTGTTTTCGTAGGCCTACGCGCCAATCGTAAAGTAACTTACCTACGTATCATACATACTCTTTTTATAAACTGAGTGATTAACCTTTTGATTGAGGTAAGATTTTTTACAACGTTACCTATAAATTTAAGTGCAAATTATAATTAAACCGTAAGGTCGTTGGTAGGTAGATACTGGTAATTGGTCTTAAGAAGTTTGAAATGGTTTAAAAGGGAAATATTGATTTCGGTTTACTCGTAAGTATATTGTTACAGAGCTATACCTAAAGTATAGAACAGGCTAGACATTATTTAGAAAAATACATTTATGTAATATAACGTATGCTGTTTTGCTAACATAATGCATTGTAAATAACATTTGTTACACTTCAGTAAGTGTTTTAGTGCCTACTACATGTAAATAGCTGTATTTGTGTGAGAACCTTTAAGAGTAAGATTTACTATTAGATAGTAATAATTTAATAGCACTATGTTAACTACCAGCTTGTGGAGAAGCAAATAATAATACCAGAATGTTATATAAATAATTAATTAGTAATTATTATGCTGTCTAATAGAATATTTACAAGCATTTGTATAATTATAAATAAAGGTAATTATTTAAGAAATAAAATTTGGTTTAGATATAAAGTCATAAGTATAAGCAATATGTAAGACTTAAGTGTATTAATGTAATGGTAATTTATGAATGGTCAGTAGGTAATAATCCAATTTGATTTATGACATCGATGGTATCGATTTCGAAATCGTCCCGTGGATCTGTTCGAAGAGAACAGTGGAATGCCGGCTGTCTGTTTCTACCAGCCATTAAAAAGCCGGTCAAATAGCAGGCAATAAAATAATATATTAGTATTGAGCTACCTTACGTGTCTGGTATAATAAATACGAATTACTTTTAAACTAACAAACCTCTCTTTGTACATATTTGTATACTGTGTTGAGTTGATTTAGTCTAGGCACCTACTTTAAGCAGACACCGTTTTGTTTGTGAGAAATAACTAAGTATATCTAGGTAGGAAGTAGATATATTCAAGAGGTATGATCTATATTCTTTAAGCATTTTACTAAAAGTCTATAGATGTATGATAGAATTGTGAATATTTACTAGTAGGTAGGTATGCGTGTTTGTTACTTTTTGTGAAATGCAATTTAGATACTTATACCGATATAGAATGAGAATAGTATCCCTTATTTATCTACTGAAAAAAATATGTTAGAATTACCTACTTAAATGTGATTGACTAAAATATGACTTGCGAGTAGGTATTACGTATGTTTAGGGCAATCTTATAATTCTCAATTAGCAATTATTTGAAAAATATGATTCAATCTTATTATGTGTCTTTAAGATATTCATTACAAATCTAGCTAATATAGGAGCTGTCGAGATCTTGTCATTATTGTGCTAACAACAAAAGTTGTTAAACTAATTCATAATTAATGTCATTGTAATAATGTCATTGTAATTCTTAAATATAATATCGTGAACCAAACGTAGCTGAGAATAAGGAAGGAATCCCGCACCTAGGGAATTCGTAACGGTCTTCACAGCGAACTAAAATTCAACGAAAAGTGTCGAATTGTGACAGACCAACACGAACCCGACACCCAAAGGGTTCCCGACGCTTTGTTTTGGAACGCGATTCACACTGCGACCGTGTTTGCACCACAAACAGCGCGGCATGCGACTGAGCAATTATCACTTACCTGCGACACGCGATCACAACACTGCACAGATTTATAGTAGATAAACTGGTATCATCACTTTTACTGGTGTTGTAAATTAATTATGTGCACTATTTATGGTCGCCGGTGATGGCGCGGCGAGCGGGCGCGGCCGATCGAGTCGGCGGCGTGCGGCGGTATGCGAGCGCGCGCTGGGCGGGCGGGGCGGCGGCGGCCCGGGATTGCTGCGGCTCACAATGAATTCGCTCTACGAAGCGCGCGCCGCTCGCTTCATCCCTCGTCTTATGTGAATCTCATTTGGTGATCCATTTACTACGCCGCGTTCGGCCTCGTAGCTCTCGGGCAACCCCACATGCGACTGAAATAGGTTTTTGTTTGTTCAGCAAAGACACACCCGCGTCAGAATTTTATCCTATTGACATAATGAATTAGTTGCCATATCATTCCTGATACCATATACATATATTTCCTAACTTTAACATATCTAGCCTTTGTTATTCTCTTTCATTCGCGGCGAACCGTTGTAGGCATGTCTAAACCAATTGCCAATTTTTACCTAACAGCTACTTCCTAATATGTTTTGTTTGGAAATAAAGTCTTTATGTTAGTAATCATTTTATCAAGATAATTCATTTATTTAACATTATTTAGCTACGTCGCTTAATAAATTAATTTAAATGGAGGTAAAAGATTATCACCATAACAAAAGTAAATAAATCAGTCTTAAGTCTCAAACCGACTGCATCTAAAAATAACTGTTCTAAAGCCGTTATTAACATTCGTATTGTCATAAGTATCTGCTTCTACCCGTCATTTAAACATGCATAAGTAGTCAATTTAAGTCATATAAAATAAAATTGGTAAGATTTCGTCTGATTTCACGTCACCAAAGCACCTACCGATAATACTTAAGTTTTTTTAGTATACAAAAAATCAAAAGCTCTCAACATATACCATGTAATATGTACAACATATTAAATATTTTGTAAGCTTAAGTAGGTACTAGTTTATAAAATCCCATGCTTTTTATATATCCATGATGTAACTTTAATAACTACTATCTAAATATGATCGGATTTACGGTCGTAATGACAGAGTTCCGGGATTTACCACCATCATAGCGAAAACTCTATAAGTGTATTATTATTCTTAGATATATCGGTTTCAAACAGAAACTCGACAGCTCAGTTCCCAAACTTCGTCTTTGATACCCTTCGCCCACTCAGAACCGTGTCGAAATGCTAATTTTATTTCATCAAAGGCAGCGGCCGCACTAATTTATAATGTATAATTGTAGTTTTTATTTAAAACCATTGTTATCTTACATCGCACCAATCTTACGTGTTGTTTGTACAGTTTTAATGGTGAGCTTTTGTTTTAATGACCCGACGATGGAGCCACCGTTCTGATAATTATTTTATAGCCACGCAGCTCTCTAAGTTAATTTAGGGTCTATTTCATAAAACTCTAACGATATATGAATACGAAATCAGTAATGTGGGTACCTGTGTAATTCCAGATTTCCATCTATAGGTACCTAATACCCATACAACTACGTAAGTTCGTTGCGAATTTTTCGGAATCACCATTTTTCATTTGTATCGTCATCATCATGATCATCATTTTTCGGTAAAAAACGTTTTTCAAACATAATAAATAACCAATTTTCCATTTTTGATATACAAGATCGCATGCTCGCCAGCTTGGTTACACAGAATTACGCAATATATTGATTTAAGATAACAACACTTAAGAGTACGTAGGTGTTACTGGTTTACTGGACATGCTAGCTCGTGCACGTAGAACGGGCTAGGTCCGCGGCGTACGCGCGCCACATTCCTGAGACTGTTGACTCGAGTCCCTCTCTTGCACAAAGTTACTTATGACGCGCCGCTTCCACACCGCGCTGTGTACAGACAACAAACACAATCGTATTATTTATGGACTTTTTGTCGCCAAGTACGTATTATAGGTAAATGATATCTACGTAGTTTAAAGTAGCATAATTGTTAAAACTGATTTTTTCTTAATAATCAAGTAGACATAATATTTAGGGATATGTGTAGGCATTACCTAATACTTATTTATACTACAGTCTTATCTTAATTAGTTTTACAAGTTCGGTGTGAACCCAAATTTATAGTAGGTAATTGAAAATATAAGTAATAGTAATTATTTCGACTCTTTTTCTTTCTTCGATAGAATGATAAAGATATTTTCTGCTAGTTTATCCATTCAGAAAGTACGCTTAGTTCTTCCTAAAATCTCAGTTGCTACGAAGCAACGTTACGTGATGTGTTTTAAGTTTATTTTGATATCAGTACAGAGAGAACTGCGGCGTTGCACAGCCTGGCGGTATTTGCGCAGAGCGCGCTAATTGCTGACGAGCCGCCTCGCCGCTGATATTTCACCTCGCTTCACTCCACTGCACCTCCTGCACTTATAGCGCACTTATCTTATAAGGAAAGTAAAAAACCTCTTAATTGTATTACTGAACGCAGGCCTTCTTCCCTAATACTTAAACAGCCTCATTTATATGTTCGTATTCCATAAAACACTCAGAATGAAAGGTAAATCCTAGATATTTTGCGCAAAGCCGAATAACGTTTCAGTAACCTTTAACTAGTATAAAATTTTATTTATTTATTCATTTTTCATGAATGATACCTAAGTAACATGTAACGACAACCAAAAGCTGGCGATTCCAATGTTACTTGTTCATTAATAAACATTATTTACGATAAAGAAGAAACCATTTTACGTTTTTAAGGACGTCTTAAATTAAAATATTATCCACATACCTGCCAACCTATTGTAATGTATTCATTTGAAAGATAAATCTAAGACCGAAGTCCACGAATACGACAATAATATTTATAAATATAATAACCCATTAATATTCATTGTATCATCGTTAATAACTCTCATATGTCTGCGCACGTATTACTGACGCTTCCGTAATTCTGTAGATATCTACATTAAGTTTTTTATACTAATTTGAGATATATAGGTATGTATCAAGATAAAAAAATAATATGTAGGGAGATATAATACAATGTTACCATATTGTAATTGTATTGACCTGGATCTCTACGCCTCGTTTGATGGAGAGTGATATGGGTTAGTTTTCTCCATGTAACGGAACTTGATGGTCTGACGTTGACTGTAATTTAAACGTTCGATGTTTTTTACAAAACGTAAAATTTATTTGCACAAACTTATATTTAGATAGATATTTACACCTTACACACAGCATATTCATATCTAATAAACGTAAAGGTTCAAATTTTATATTCCTGGTATATCGCATATGGTACTCATTTATAATAGCAATTTACAGAGTCAATTTCATTTGATCTGCTACATAACTAAATTTCAATAGCCGTATTTAATATAGGTACTATGCGTAATAAGAAATGATATAATATTTTATAGTCAGGTACAGGCGTACCTATGTTTTTGAGAATGTCTAACTACTACAATTTAACTACTTCAAGAATTACTTAACAATTCGACATTACTATAATGTTTATTATATTAAGTTGACGGAAATTTTATCCACTGAGAACATCTGGTTAATACCGCAAGGTACCTCAATCTTAAGAGTTCACGAAGAGGCAGTATTGAGAGTGGAATTGATGCTTAATCTCAC
Organism: Myscelus amystis hages; assembly: GCA_018244895.1. Lineage (NCBI taxonomy): Eukaryota > Metazoa > Arthropoda > Insecta > Lepidoptera > Hesperiidae > Myscelus > Myscelus amystis. The sequence continues at coordinate 2,630 of DWQT01002658.1, read as the reverse complement.
TTAAAAACAGTTGCTACTTAACACATTTAAGTATAAGGTATGTACTGGTCGTGTTTTTAAATTAAGTTCTCCAGTGAAGTCTCCAGCATTAGATGGTCGTGGTACCTACGAAAACATTCGTAACTTGAAATCGGATCTGAAACTAAGTTACTAAGCAGTTACATTAGACTGTAGGTACCTATTATCATTATAGGTATAGGTACGGGCGCCAAGGTCTACATAACATTATACGAATCTCATTTCAATGGATAATGCCCGTCCCTATCTGGAGTAATCCAGAGCGAAGTGGATTGTTTTCCTTGGATCCCCGATTGGATTTATTTCGAGTTTTACTGCGTCTCGCATCCCCGTCGTAAACTTTATGCCGAGCCGGGCCAGCTACCGCGCTCTTGCTTTACGTACCTATTTATAATTTTGGTTTTGGTTATCTCAGTATAATTTTTGGGTGGTATCATAAACAGCGCCGTTGCCTAAACTAATTCAATAACTCTCCCACTGTTTTCCTAAATATTTCCCTGCAAACTACTGAGCTTCGAGATTTGCTGAAACTTACCTTCTCTAGATATAAATTCATTTACAATTATCATTTAGCCTTTATTGATTCAAGACAGTATTGTATGTATTTCTAGAATTATGAATGAAACTGAATGTATCTAAGAACTTCATAATATCAATATCAATTTGTCATTCTTCAATATGCCAACACGTAAAAGTATTGAATTAAAGACTCCTGTTCTCAAACTTACTTAAATACATGTAACAATAATTTATTACATTACAATCATAATCTGTTGTTATGAAACGCCGAAGTCGGTAGATGTCTAGTTAACAGCGCGCATATATTCACCGAATCAAAAGACAAAAGTGTAATATTTGGTTTAGCACCCAATTGGACACATCAAACACGAGGCTGTGTCAATAGAGATCAATAAACAAGCAGACGCGCCGAAAGCTGTCAAAGGGGTTGTTGTACGAAAAAAAGGTCAATTCGGTAGTAGCTTCACAAAAACCTCTTTTGCATGCCGTAACGTATTTACGCTATAACATGCAAGAGAGGTTTTTTTGTAAATATTTATAAATCCCTACAATAGTGCGAAGGAAGCGTGACCATCTATACAATGTGTCTGCAGTTGGCTTTCACTTTCAATTTTTTTTTTTCATGTTTTAGGAAACCCTTCAATAAACGAGCTTCTGTTGGCAATCCTCATTTGCATAACACTGTACAGAACAATAAACGCGTGTTTATTTCAACGCGAAAAGTGAAAACAGGGTTCAAGGTGAATACGAATACGTGTGGTATTGGTCAGTTGATGCTTCGGTTTCTGTTGCTTTGCACGTTAGCATAGTTCAGCCTGGATGTTATCAATGAAAACTTGTTATAAAAACCAAGTGACTGAACATAGGAAAAGTGACAAACCTCGTGACTACGGATTTGGGTAAAACTTGAACCATGGATCACAAAAGTCAAGGTAAAAAATTTGTATATCCAGTTTTCAATTACAATCTCCTAAGTGCACATTTGCATATGTGTGTGTGTAAGTATGTTTCTGTGTACATGTTTATGTTTGCGTACCAGGTATAAGTACATAGGTAGGCAAATTATTGAGTATACTAAATGATTGATATTAATAAGCCTGCCATCATACCTATTGTGGAAAATTTACAGCTCCTCGGAACCTCCATATTCTATATTAGATACCTAAACCTGGTAGATTTTATAATTAAAGGAAGCGTAAATTTGAAAACCATTCTGGAGTTATAAACAATATATAAATACATTTGTACATGCAAAGAATTAATATACTTGAATTTCTTCTATATGCAGGTATGTTGATATCTTCGACGTTAGTGGGAACAGCGTTCAATACGCTTAAGAATACCTATTGGTATTAATAAATGTTATATTAACCGCTAAGCGAAGCAATCTCTTCTTTTATCGCATCGCTACAGAATGTCACAAATTAGTCAAACGTTAACTCGAAATGAATTGCCGTTGGGTGCAATAAACGCCGGTCGGATCATCTGACTGCAGCTTGAAGGATGTTATGATTTAATATTTAAATTTGAACCTTGCGCTCTTGTGCTAAAGTTTGTTATTCAATACGAGTATTACGTATTTTAAGTGCGTTTCACTGGCGGTGGGTGCTGAGGACCTGTTAATAATTCGGGTACACACAGAATGTTTGCACGTTCTGTTACATCACTTTGAGCCGGCCTAACGAACTCGCGCACCAATATTTAGTGTGTATGGAGCTTTAACACAGCTATTTACTATTAAATATTTGTTAATTGCTCACATTTTTTGAGTCGCTGAAGCCGTTACACTCTTCATGTGAACGTTACGATGCTATGACGCATTTTTTTACACATTTATTGCACCTCGTCCCCTACTGCTACAACTTCATTTACAATCGTTTCATTTCATTCTCCTTCATACTTTTCTTAACTATTTTATTCCTGGATTGAATCTATTCATACCGTAATATTTAATATATTCGTTCGTTTAAAAAAACAATAAACGAATTCACCCGGACGACTTGTTCTAAATTATTAGTACAGTTAACGAATTAATAGTCACTTCGTTATTCCTGCGTATATACTATTTGTTACTGAGATCATAAGGGAAAACA